>MU854655.1:0-23652 GCA_033296685.1 Parachaetomium inaequale | reverse complement strand
TTATAAACCTAGTCTCGTCGAAGTTATAGATATCGTCTTCTATAATACTGTACTTAGCCTTAACGTTCTATATAAGAGCAAACTACCTGCTAATAACTTTCGGATCTTCGTACTTCGCCCTCTAGTAGTTGTATCTATATATATAATGCGTATAGAGCTCTAGTTGACGTTTGATGAAGTTATAGGCCTAGAGCTTGCCGATAGAGGACGTGTCATATATATATAGCAGTTAGTTAGCTATATCTTCTATACTATATAGTCTTAATAGAAAAGATCGTAAAACTAGCTTAAGGATATATTGAATAAGAGCCTCCTCTTCGGATTAGGTAAGCTTCTTTAAGTTGGTCAGAGAATCGCGTCGTACAGGCTTGCTACTATATCAGTAATAGAGGGTTGATTCTAGTACGTTATAGAGCTTGGCTGCGGCGCGAAGGCTTAACTTTCCATTATTTCGAATAGCTTCAAGGGCTAAGATTACCCTCACTTCTTTTGAAGTGGGAGGTATATTAGGTGGTAGAAAAAATTGATATAAGGTATAAAGAAGATACGTTGTGGTAGAGAGTGCGCAACTCGCTTATATGCGCAACTCGCTTATAATGTATGTTATAAGATAGTATAACTCCTAATTGCAATTTATTAGTATTTCGCTAAGGATTCTAGGTAGATTTCAGCTAGTATGACTGGCAATGCTATTAACCTCTATATTCTAATAGAGTATGCTTATAAGGTTTATAAGCTAGAGATAGTTAAGGATAACAATAGTAATATTAACAAAGACTATACCTTTCTCGATAGGTATCGCTATCTTATTATAAAGGATACTAATAACTTAGCTACTCTATTCCTATAGTATTATACTACCTACCTTTCTAACTATAAGTTGAGTACTAAGAAGAAGCCTAATCCTATAAGTTTTTTACACTAGTATTACTCTAGTAATCCTAGCCTTCTAATATATAACTTTAGAGGCTAACTTCACCTAATATGCAGAGGCGATTCGCTCTTATCGCGCTTGCCGAATTCTCCTTCAGCCCGAGAGTCCGGACGGCTGTGCCATCGTTTTCGAGGCAGCCCAAGGTTCGGAGTGAAGTTGCCCGTGCTGCTTTCGCCGAGCCCGGGTTGACGGAGGCCAAGAGGCGTCACTCGCCCTGGAAGGTCAGCCTTGATTGCTTGTGCAAGCAGCTGGTCTTCTCAGCAAAGCCGGAATCACCAAGTACCAGGTATGAACGACGGAAGGACCCTGCCCACTGGTCTATTTGACAAGGCGGTATTTTGTCGGTCCGGCAATACCCCAATCAAGGTTGCTCGTCATTGCATATTCCCAATTTAGAAATCCGTTCTCTGTCTTAGCACCAGACGGTTACTTCCGGGATTGCACGTGTGAATACCAGGGAGGTATGCGGGGGCTCGGCCGTTTGGTCGGCGACTGCAGCGGATCTACTTCGTAAGAGAGGTACAGGTAATCAATATGTTGATCCAGTGGAGACTGGCCGGCACTTAGAGATTCCTTGCCTTCGCAGGCACAGCTTCGCCACGGGGAGGGATGGTGATCGCTACCCGTTCAATCTCGAGCGAACGACACTGCCGGCGGTGCGGGAACCTCGCAGACGGCACGGCACAGCGAGAGAGGACCCTACCACAGGAATTGCGAACTACGTCCTGCCCTGTATTCAGATACACCTCCCCAACTTGGTTTGCTATCCAGTCACTCAGGACTCTACCCGCCTTCTTACAGTGGTATGCCCCTGATGAGCGAGTTGAGCAGGTTCAAGCAACTTGGTCCCTGCGCGACACGTCATCCTCCTAACCTGACTTGATGTCGGACCGACAACCTGGAAATCTCGAGACTAGAGCCTAGTTCTCGTTTCATCGCTGACCCATCTCGGGCCGACCCAACTTGGCGAGCGTTTAACCTTGCACGCCCTGTCATCAAACGGCCGATTGCGCCGCGGAGGACCCCAAATTCTGCAAGTCGACCGCAAACCACGGGGGGCATACCCCATGGGGAAGCTGGGGGCACCAATGGCCACGTCGATCGACAGCGCCCAATACTACCTCCGCACTTTCTACTACCCTACCGTGCAGGGGTCCAACTCCGACTTACACCCCAGTATTGGTACTTTGTACTTCGTTCGTACCATCGCCAGGCAAGACATTCGATACAGTCTTCGAGAAGGAGCTCTCAAACTATAAATGGCCTCCTTTTCACCAGAGCTTGCAGTCTTGCACAACCACATTGCCTACCTCGACACCGGACGCTCCCGACACCCCCCAAACCGCGCCCGTCATGAAGATCTCAGCTCTTGCGTTGCTCGTGCAGCTTTGCACCACGGCGTTCGCCGCTGACACGGCGGCTTGGAAGTCTCGGAACATCTACTTTGCCCTGACCGACCGCTTCGCCCGCGGCAACGACACCGGCGGCGCCGCGTGCGGCGACCTGAGCAACTACTGCGGCGGGACGTTCTTGGGCCTCCAGTCGAACCTCGACTACATCAAGAATCTCGGCTTCGACGCCATCTGGATCACGCCCGTCATTGCGAGTAAGAACCCCTCCCGAAAGCACCTTGATACCAAGAACAGCTGGCTGACAGGGACGGCATGACACAGACACCGAGGGCGGTTACCACGGGTACTGGGGCCAAGACCTCTATACCATCAACCCCAAGCTTGGCTCGGCAAGTGAACTGAAGAGCCTTGTTAACGCGGCTCACGCAAAGGTACGTCGTTGCCCTCAGTGCCGCCCCTAGGCTCCGTTGCGTGCGGGATTCCTGACAAAAGGCAGGGCATGTACGTCATGGTCGACGTCGTTGCCAACCACATGGGCCCAGCCGACATCACCAAAAACAAGCCCGCCGAACTGAGCCAGGAATCCGGCTACCACCCGAACTGCAAAATCAACTACAACGATCAGGGGAGCATCGAACAATGCCGCGTTGCCGATATCCTGCCGGATATCAACACCAACGACCCTGCCATCAGAAAGCTTCTTAACTCATGGGTCAGCTGGATCGTCTCCGAGTTTGGTTTCGATGGCGTACGCATCGACACGGTCAAGCACGTCGAGCACGACTTCTGGCCGGACTTCGCCGCTGCCGCCGGCACGTACGCCATCGGCGAGATTTTCCACGGCGACCCGGACTACCTCGCCGGCTACGCCAAGCTCATGTCCGGCGTGGTCAACTACGCCATCTACTACCCGCTCAACGCCTTCTACCAGCAAAAGGGCTCATCACAGGCCCTCGTCGACATGCACAACACAGTCAGCCAAAAGTTCCCCGACCCGGCCGCGCTGGGCACCTTCCTCGACAACCACGACAACCCGCGGTGGCTGAGCGAGAAGAACGACCAGGTGCTGCTGCGCAACGCCCTCACGTACGTGCTCCTCGCGCGCGGCGTGCCCATCCTCTACTACGGCACCGAGCAGGGCTACGCCGGCGGCGCGGACCCGGCCAACCGCGAGGACCTCTGGCGCAGCAAGTTCGCCACCGACACGCCGCTGTACAAGTTCATCGCCACGGTGGCGGGCGTGCGCAAGGCCGCCGGCGGGCTGCCCGAGGACGACCATGTGCATCTGTACGTGGCCGACACGGTGTACGCGTGGAGCCGCGCCGGCGGCAAGGTCATTGCCATTACGTGCAACGGCGGGGGCTCCAAGTCGCAGCGGTACTGCTTCAACTCGCAGACGCCCAACGGGTCGTGGAAGGGGGCGCTGGACGGCAGGCTGTACAAGTCTGATGCGAACGGCCAGCTGTGTGCGGATGTGACCAACGGGGAGCCGATTGTCCTCGTTGCTGGCGGCGGTTCCAAGTGCTAGTAGTGAAATGCGTCCATGTTAGGTTGACTTTTTGTACCCAAGTGGCTGTCACAGGTTTTGACTACGCGTTGCAGGATCGGCCATGCAAGTGGTATCTGTACTGGGAGCGGGTGTTCCCTTGCCAATATTAACCGGGATGGTGCGCTTGACAGATGGTGTTGGCGTCTTAGCTAAGGCTTTATGGGGAAAAGATTGCGCCTGAGGCCAGAAGTGCTCTTAAGCATTGCTCTAATCACGCTCGAATAAAGGGGCAGTGGAAATAAGTTTGAAGTTCCCAACTTATCTCTTTGCCCGTGAACTGCCCACCATCTTGCGCGCCGAAGAGGCTTTTTTCGGGGGCCGATCAAGCTCGCTAATCAAGAGCTTGTTATTAGTATCGACAATCGTGTGCTCCAACTGTTGGTTTCCCACCAGTGAGTAGGCCACTTTTGCCCCTAAAGGCTTTGACATGGACCTTGATATCCGAGCAGCGGGTAGGTAGACCTCATGGTCTTTTTCTGTACTGTCCCAATGCTCCAGAATAGAACTTGAAGTTGGCCAACTTTGTTTCATGTTCCTGCTTGTGTGACCACATTCCTCCCTCTTTAACGTAGTTCATCCTCCCTGACCTCCCGAGCAATAAATAAGTCGAAACATCGAGGCCCGCGAGAGTTGACACCAAGCCGTTTGGTTTTGCGCATTTCAAAGGGACAAAAACTGGGGATCTAGTACCTTACCTTTCCCAGATCGCTCGGATTTCAGGGGTCCCATTCGAACTTTATCTCGCATTATTCCAGCGTCTCGCTCTTAGATCTTCCTCTCGGACTTGGCACAGCGCTGACAACGGCTGGGCCCTGACCCACCTACATTGTCTAAGAAGCCGAGCGCGCGTCAAGCGATTGGCAGAAACTGGGGCTGGAATCCACGCCGCGTGGAATAGTTAGGCGGCAGTACTGCGTGGCCTCGGCCGAATGCGGTGGCGTCAGGGGTAGCCAGGCCCTCAGCTCGCCGCGTCTCTCTCACGGAGACTTTTGGTCTTGGACTGTACGGATGGTTAGAGGCCGACGTTTGCGGATTTCCCAACAGGCCGACGACCCGTCACTTTGGGCATCGTAGTTCGCATAAGTAGAAGGCAGGTCGTAAAGGACAAAAGCTCATTCGGTTCCCAAAATCTCAACCCGCTTAAGCACCCCTTTGCAACCCATTGACACCATTGCCCACCTGCATATTACCATGTCCCCCACCGAGAAACTCACCATCCTCATCACCGGCTGCTCGCCAGGCGGGATGGGCGCCGCCCTGGCCGTGGCATTCCACAGCGCAGGCCACCACGTCTACGCGACAGCCCGAAACCCCTCCAAGCTCTCACCACTCGCCGAGCAGAGCATCCAAACCCTGACCCTGGACGTAACCTCATCCACCTCTATCGCATCCGCCGTCTCGGCCGTGACCGCCTCCCTGGCACCCACCAAAGGCCTCGACATCCTCATCAACAACGCCGCAGGCAACTACACCATGCCCGTCGTCGATGCCACCCTCCCTGCAGCCCGCGAGCTGTTCGACGTGAACGTCTGGGCCCAGCTGGCCGTCACCCAGGCCTTCCTCCCGCTGCTCCTCCGCTCGACCACCACAGGCACTTCCCCAAAACCAGACGCCGACTTCCAGCCCCTCATCGTCAACCACACCTCTGTCGGCTCCAAGGCCGCCCTGCCCTTCCAGGGCATCTACAACGCCTCCAAAGCCGCGCTCGCCATGCTGACCACGACCATGCGCATGGAGCTCGCCCCCTTTGGAATCCGCGTCGTCGATCTCAAGACGGCGGGCGTCAAGACGAATATCATTGCCAACAGCAACTTTAACAGCGCTGCTGCTGCTGGTGGAGGAGGGGAGCGGTTGCCGGCGGGGTCGATCTTCGCGCCCGCGAGGGAGGTGGTGGAGCGGATTATGAGCCAGGAGGGGCTTGCGGACCGGGGGATCACGCCCGAGCAATGGGCTGGGGAGGTGGCGGGGGTGTTGTTGGGGAGGAACCCGCCGGGGGAGATCTGGAAGGGGGAGAGCGCGCTGGTGGCGCGCATGGCGATGGCGATTCCGTGTGGACTTGCTGAGAGCGTGGTCAAGAAGATGACGGGGTTGGATGAGGTGGAAGAGGTTATTAGGAAGGCGAGGCTGGGGTAATTGCATATGAATGGGTTGGGGGTTCAGTTTGTTTGGGGTCCGCCTTCTCTGTGTTGATGCTACTAGTAGCGATTATACCATCTCCTCTTCTTCGCCGTCACTGATAAGTGTTTCTATATCCTTGTCCCCTCCACCTCATCATCCGTATCCTCCTTCACAACCCGACACTCCTGTCCTTACAATTTAATCCCAGTGACTTCAAAAGTCTGCACAGTATTCTTGTCAAACTGCGACCAGAACTTGGTTCCACTGATGGTCGTATCGTCATGCTGCACATAGCGGTCCCCGCTGCCGATCTGGGTGCTCCAACGGGTGACATTGGCGCCGGAGGCGGGCCGCTGGGAGAAGCCGGACAGGTCAAAGTTGATGTACTGCGCAGCGTCCCAGTTGACGGCGACAATGACGAGCTTGGAGGCGCCGGCGTCGTACGCGGCCACGACGTTGTCCCGTCCGGCGTCAAGGATGCGCATGCCGGGGCGGATGTGCCGGGCGAACTGGGCCAGCACAAAGTACTTTTGCTCGGCGTTGCCCAGCCTGTTGGCGTCGTTGTCCGCGTCGATCAGGCCCCAGCCGCCGCCGTCGAGAACCTGCCAGTAGACCCAGGCGGTGGGCCGGAGCTCCCGCATGTCCTTCAGGAGGTAGCGGGCCATGTTCTCGCCCGAGCCGACGCCGTCGCCGTACTCGCTGTTCCACACCTTCTTTCCGGCGGCGGCGGCAGCGTCGCGCAGGCCGGCACGGTTGCCGCTAGCATACTGGTATCCGTGGACGTGGATGCGGTTGATCTTGCTGAGAGGGCCGCTGCCGATTGTTTGAAGCGTCTTCAGAGCTTGGTCATAGTAAGACTCGTCGGACGCCGTGATGACGGTGGAGAGTCCGCGGCTGGACAGATGAGAAGCCAGGTGGTTGACGATGGTTCCCTGGGTGGCCACGTCGATGTGGCAGCCTTCCTGCGTGCCGCCAGCCTTCCACCAGTTGGCCGTTGGCTCGTTGAACGGGTCCACAGTGCTGAAGCTGATGCCCCATTTATCCTTGAAGGCTTTGGCGACGGTGGCCATGTAAATGGCGTGCTTCTCCAGGTTCCAGGACTGGATGTTCTCGCTTCCGTCCTCGGCGCCGGACGGGTTGTGGTTCTTGCACATCCACCACATGGGCGAGTTGGAGAAGAGCTCCGTCCTGTCGGCTCCTCGAGCAATTGCCTTTTGCAAGGCCGATCGCTGGTTCCCGTCGACTGACCAGTCCCAGCTGGCCGAGGCTGGGTCTTCGCTGTCCCAGTTCACCCAGTATCCATCGATCTGACGAGACTCCTTGATGTTGGGGGACACGACCATGCGCTCGGTTCCAATCGCCTTCGAGCTAGAGGCGCCAGCGTTGTAGCGCACAATGTTGAAGCCGAGGCCGGGAAGGGTTTGCGAGTTCACCTTTGTTGACTTGAGGGTGAAGAAGGTGTCGGCCAGGTCGTCTCGGTTGCCGAACTGTTTGGCCCACCATGCCAGCGACGTGCCCCAACCTTCCCAAGTGCCCCAGTTCGACTTGGCGTTGATGACCGTGGTGACATCGGCACTGGCGAGCGGAGCAGCCAGGAGCACCAAGGCGAGTTGGTGTAAGGAGGGAGGGATCATGTTGAAGCCGAATGCTAGCGACGGATGCTAGCAACTACCAACTGGATGACGCCGAGACAAGTGCTGTCTGGTGAGAACGGTTCAGGGGAAATGGGGGGTTTAAATACTCGGTCGGTTACCAGGTACGTGTAGTATATGTCTATATGAACCCTCCATTCGGAAGGTCATGGGTAAATGGTTTGCCTCCCAGGCACGGGGGGCATGCATCCGCGCTACTAATATCAGCATCCCCTTATTTTCCCTCAAGACCCCCCCCCCATCTTTCCAAATCTAACTGAGCACTCCTTTCGGGCATTGGGCGGAGAAAAATGGAGAATCTCGGTGTTTTTATGCCAGCACGAACCGACCTATGTTACCTCCGTTACTCCGTACCCCTCATGAAGCGAAATAAGCGCCAATCAGGGTTGGAGGCGCGGCTCTGCCATCCTGGACGGATATGATTGTTCCGTACAGTCGGATCGCGCGTGGGGTGCATGGCCGTGCTGCTGCTCCAACCTGGTGCTGGCGGCAGTTACATGCGGGGTTAATAGACCCCTTTAACTTTTAAAGGCCCACTAGGCCGAGATCCGTCTTGAATCCCCCGTCTCGGCGTTGACCTTCGAGGAGAGTGATCTTTCGTGATCTTCCGCTCGGCGGCGACCATCCTGTTGAAGAGTGCCTTACTTCCAAGTTCCAGGTTTTGAAGCGCGGTAAACATTTCTTCCACCGGGACATGGCCCTGCTGTCCTCAACTTCCAGCCGCGCCTCCTCATAGGACCCTTGGTCACCTAATCAATATGTCGCCTTCACTTCAGACTCGCTACCACAAACCCTAAGTCGGGCAACGCAGGCAGTATCTCGCTCCTATTCCGCCCCGCGGCCCTCACTGGCTCTTCCCCTTGTCACCGCTCTCAATCGAGTAATTAGACTGCTGCAGAGATGTATATGTGGGAAAATTAAGGAGGGTTGGCGATGTGATGTTCATCAACGCCAGAGACGGCTCAATCGTACCGTGTAGAAACCCGGACGCTTGGGAGGTTTTGTGAACTTCAAATCGATGTTATTGCGCTGCGGACTTCGTGGATTGTCTCCCTAGGTAGACAATGTGCCCGCACGTCCTAGTAGATCGCTCTTCAGATATAAGCATGAGGCGTCAGGGGTTCCTGTCACATTTGAGCGGCGGAAAAACCGGGTTCTCCTTCTGAAATGCACAAATCTAGAAATCGAAGGTACATGGGAGCTGAAACAGGAACTGGTCGGTTCGGCGCCTCATGGCTGGTACCGAACCCGGGATGGCTACCTCCGAGGACATGGAGTATCCCGTGACATACGAAGTTAAAGGGGCGGCCAACGCCTGCTATAGGCAGTATCTAATACATGACACTGGTGGAAATAAACATGAACCTCAACCCGCCCTTGCAAACCCAACCGCACACTCCAAGCCGAACCCAAAGCACCGGGCATACCACGCCTGCGCCCAGTAGCTCATCTCCAAGTTGTGCGGCGCGTCGCGCACGACGCTCCCCTCGACCTTGTGACTCGCCCTAAACGCGGCCGCAGAATCCCGGACGTGTTTCTCGTCGCCCTTCCACCACGCGTCCCGCTCCGCGATGCCAATCATGACGGGCACGCGCACGCGCGGCGCCCACTCGGTGCGGAAGCGCGCCGCAAACACCGTCAGCAGGGCAACGTCGTGCTCGGCGGCAGGGAACGGCTCGTTGAGACGCGCCGTGTGCGCGTAGATGGCGGGATCGCACGTCCCCTGGGGGAGCATCACGGCGTTCTTGACCTCCGGGGGAAGTGGATGAGCTCGGGCGACGCCGGTGAGCCGACGTCGTTGAGGTTGTTTGTCGCTGATGGTGGCAGCCTGGGTCCCGAAACCTGACGTGATTATGCCGGATAGGGGGGAAGAGGAGGGATTTCCGGCTTCCGCTTCCCCGCTGAGCTCTGCGGCCGCGATCACGGCGCCCGGCGTCCCGAGCCTGTGGCCCAGCAGCACCATGCTGTTGCAGTCCTGCGGTTTTCCGAATTCCTGCCACAGTGCCGACAGGATGAGCCGGTGCAGCCAGTCGCCCAGGATCTCGTGGTAGCTCGACCCTTCGGGAATGGGGTAAGAAGAAGTCGAGCCCTTGTAGCCGGGCCTGTCGATGGCGACCCACGGGACGCCCAGCCCGTTGCTGTCCAGGGCGGCGGTGTGCTTCTCGTCCACATGGAAGTAGGCGCTCGAGTAGCTGCCGCCGTGAAGGCCTACTATCAAGGACTTGAACTTGGCGTCTGTCGGGAGCGTTTGGGGCAGGTTTCAAGGCCTGTTAGCGTGGCACCGTTCGTCAGAGTGAGGGTGAAGGGTTTCATTGTATCGCGAATGAGACGTGGTGCTGCAGAAAAGCCACTTGTAGGCGGCCTGATTCCCGCCTGCGGTTGGGAAGGAGCCCCCTTAATATAAGGTAACGGTACCATGTTGCCACAGCAGTGTAAAGCGAAGCTTGACCCTGTTCGTAGCCCTCTTGATGGCTCCGTTGATGGCTTTGATGATAGCTTCGAAGTGCTTCCAGTTCACCGCCAGTGGAATGCGGGCCCATGCCCTGACTTAAGAATCAGGTTCTACCCGCATGTTCCGAACTCAACGCAGAACGGCCAGTTTTCCTACACACTCGCTTATAAATCACGTTAATAAACTTGCCTCTCCCTCTCCCCGTCCACGGTCCACATCCCCTCAAACTCGATCCAAGGAAACCCCCTAACTAACCACCACAAAACCCCCCCCCCCCCCCCAAAAAAAAGAAACATCTACATTAACAACTACGCCAACGCCAAGTACTAGAACTAGTTTATCATACCTAACAGCTGGATGGCGCTATAGCCTCCTGGTCAGAGTACGTTTGCGGATAATTTCCCTGGAACCCCTGAGCATAAACTCCTAAACTCCTGAACCCCTCAACCCCTGAACCCCTAAGCACCCCTATACCGAGACCGAACCCCTGCGATGCCTAAAATCTGATCAATTAAAAAAAAAATTCGGAACAGAGGGGTAGGTCGACCTCCAGTACATGAGAGCGACCGAGAACAACGCCGTAGGCCGACACGCTTGTGGTGGGTTGGGCAATACCTGGGCCGTGGACAAGAGAATCAACTGGCCGTTAGTCAATATTACTAGCACCCTATAAGTCAGGTAATCGTAAAGGCTCGGCCTTTGGGCACTCAGCGTGGTGGCAAGGAGTGCCAGACATTGTTATAAGTACATAGCACTCGACAGTAACTAATTCTAGCAGCCCCTCGGCCAGACAGCCACGTCGTCCCTTTTCCGTCATGCCAGCCGTCGACGGGAAGAAACAACCACGACTTGGCTTGTACATACATACAACACCAGCTATACCTCGTCCTCATTCTTAAACCGGCCTATCTTCCGTACTCTGTCACTATCCCACAACACATAAGCGCGGTTGCGGAGCCAGGTCTTTAGCTCGGATATAAACGATTCGGGCACCCCCCACCCTACGTTTTCAGTGCGCCAAGCTTCATACGGGCCCAAGTCTGTATCCTCGTCGTTGGGCTGCCCATATCGATCTGGCGCGACCGAGTCGCAAGCCTCTTCAAACTCCTATGTGCCGTCACCGAAATAAACGGCGTATAGGATGCCAGGCAGATGTAAATCGGCCTTGTCGAGGAAGGACGCGTGGCGGCCATCGTTCAGGATATTCTGCTTGTCCTGGCAAGAGGGGGCGTTTGTGAGCTTGCTGACAAATTCGACACCTTGAGCCAGCTGCAATTCTAGTCTCAGCAAGTCTCACGGCAAAGTAGGGGGTCTATAACACTCGGGCAACTCACCCAACAGGGCTTTAGGACGTCATCAAGAAAGTCTTGCTCATCTTCCTCGAGGGGGTTTGTATTGCAGTCAACTGAGACTACAAGCCGATGTTAGATTGCGTTCGCTGGAGGGGTGCTCACCCCTGTGGTAAAAGGCTGACAAACCTTGGTCGAGCTCTGCCTCTAGGTAACAGCAGATACAACCGAGCTGCTCGTTCTCCCAAGGGGGGTGCCTCCAGAAGAACCAGCCCTTTACATCGTCGGCGAATGCTCCACCCCAAAAGAGCGTATAAAACAGCTCGACCCGGTAAAATGCCCGGCAAATACGGAAGAGCTCGGACGGGGAAAGGGGCAGACTGGTCGATATAGCCCCGTCCCTGAGAGAGATGCGCTCCAAGGCGAAGGCAGCAAAGTCGGTCGCTGAGGCGAGTATGGCGCTATGGGTATGGCCCATCCGTCGTACCAGGCTGGTCGGCGGCTGTGGCGCGCGGGCGGCGAGGCGAGCTGGCCGGCAATAGAGGTCATCGAGCAAGGTGATAACCGAGCTGCTGACAAGGGGGCGAGGGAGTTGCGATGCATCTATCAGGGCGACGGCATACGGAAGGAGGGTATTAGGGGTGATCTGGCGGCCGATGTTCGAAGGTCCCATGCCATGGCTTTGGTTGAAGAAATGCCGACATAATTACAGGGGCGAGAGAGGCGAGAAACCAGCGATGGGCCAACTTTATCGGGCCCACTGCCTTGTAGGGCAACTTGGAGGCCAAAGGCATTGTGACAAGCTCCTGGAATCCAAGGGGGGGAGGGTGGTGGCCGGGAACGGCGAGGATGTTGGGGGAAAGAAAGAAGCGAATGAGGAAGATGCCTGCTGCCGCCCTCTGACTGCACACGGCACACCGGGCACAGTCCGCCTCCCTGGCAGCTGATTCTATTCCTGCGTCATCTGGACTTTTGCATAACATGAGATCCGACATCATTATCAAAGCTTGTGCATCTCTCATACAGAGCCGCTCGTACTGTGATGTTGGCCCAATAAGACACCACCACATGGGAAAGATGGGATTGCAACAGCACCCAAGGAATGAATTCAGGAGTTGATCACTGTTTGTCTCTAAGCGAAAAAGCCACCCTGTCCCTCGATCACGCGCGCGCTTTGCCGGGTCCTTGATCAACACATTGCCAAACCTACACCCCCAGCGCAACGAGGCTCGTCAGCGTGGCGTCCAGTCTTTGGTCAGAGTAAGGGTGAAGAGTTTCATGGTACCGTGAATGCGATATGACGCAGCAGGAAAGCCACTTCTAGGCGGACTGAGTCTGCGGCTTCCTACTCCTAGGAAGAAAGCCCCCTAATATAAGGTAACTTATCACTTTGCCAGTAGGTGAAGCGAAGCACGGCTCTGTCGGCTCCGAGACACGGAGCTCTGTGGATAGCTCCGAAGTGCCTCACAGCCAGTGCAGCTAGTGGGATGGGGCTCTGGGCACGAGGAAACCTGTTGAATATAAGGGTACTGTCCCTACCTCGGTTGTAACGTGCAATTGGGGTCCTAAATTTTACTAAAACCTAGGGTTATTACTTTAACATTCTAAACTGAACGCCAGAACTGCTAGCTTTTCTGTGAAAAAAGACAAAACCATAGGGTTAGTCTTCTCAAGCCTCCCCTGGTACCCGAATTTTCTGTGTTGGGGCGGCTGCCTTGGCTGTCCAGCTCTGTGTTGCTACAGTTCCGCCCGGCAACGGGGGGCTCTATAAATTCGACTCGGGAGGACGCTATTTCCCGGCGAATACAACTATTTCAGGGATAGAGTCGAAAGGGCTGGCGATAACTATACGATTTGGCTATACTTGACTTTCACAGAGAGTAAAATATATAATGCGTACGAAACATCATTTCTCGTCAGATTAGAGGTTTTCCAATAGTTGCAAGGAGCTGGCTAGAAATATGTCCTGGATTACACGGCTATGCCGCCCGAGTTATGCTTAGCCTCGAACGAGGTGCCTAGTATATATTCTCCCCTTGTTTATTCATTAGCGTCTAACCTTGGGACAAGGGAGTCTCGCTCAAGGTTCTAATCTCTAATCGTCAGAACAATCCCTTTTTTTCTGAAAAAAAATAATAAGAAAGAAAGAAAGAGAGAAGGGGAGAGGGAGAGAGAGAGACTTATCATTTCATTTTCCTTTTTTCTATTACTTTCCTTTTTTCTATTACTCTTCTTGTTTCTTTATTTTCTTCCTTTTGTACCCTTAAAGATAAATGTCAAAAGTCCCGCGCTAACAAACAAACAAACAAGGGCTGAACTGTATAGTCCACGAACTTCCCAACCTTTGCCATTGTCCCGAGGTACTGGTCATGGTACCACATTTCAGGGATGTAATCCAACAGTGAGCGTGGCACAGCAGTCGCGGAGGATGCACAACCCTTCATGATTCGGATCCGAATAAAACCGAACTTTAAATTCGTGTTATGCCATAATCCACTCACTGACGCAGGAATGGAGTTAGCTGCTGGAGACAGGCCCAGCCCAGCTCCCCTGTCTCTACCCGAGACTGCCGGGTTTACGCCGCAAGCTAACGCAAGTGTGTGGCGAAGTACAAATCAACTTCACATTTACCGACAGGTGCTCCTGAGCCAAGATATTGTCGGGCGGTGTTTCGATCCTTAAGGTTTGGTCGAAGGATTCCTAGTCGCTCCGTGAAACAAGCCTTAACATCCCACTGATGAATCATCGTAAGCTCCAGTGTCTAAGGCGCAGCAAAGCCGGAAAGGGGCCCCATTACTAAAACCATATAAGTACTAGTATCATCCCACTGCATGTAATTAGTTCCCGCTACTCCGAGAGATCACTCTTCTCCCAACGAGTGTAGTATCCCTTTACAAGTTCGTCACTTTTACCATGAAACACGCATCCCTTCTCGCCGCTGGCTTGTCCATTCAGGGCGGCTTGGCCCAGGTCAATGTTCCTCCAAACTTTGAAATTGGAGTCAAGTGGCAGATCATCATCCAAAACACCATCGACATCGCGGCGCCCATTCAGCCCACGGATGCGGTCGTCTGGGATCTTGACCTCTACCATGTCGCCCGTACCCCCGGAATTGTCGACTACCTTCGGGTAAGGACTGTTAAATACCTGTTCCTTACTGTCAAATAATACTAACTTGTGTAGTCCAACAACCCCAACGCAATCCTAGTGTGCTACTTCAACGCCGGGCTTGCCCAGACAAGTGATTGCGACTACGACACAAGATGGGCGAACAGCGGCCTCTTGGGCAACATCTACAGCCCGGATGAGCCAGAGTTCAGCGACGAGCGCTGGGTCAACATCAAGAACCAGACCGCCCGCGACTGGATGAAGCAGCGCATCACGCTCGCCCGCGACTTCGGCTGCGACGCCGTCGACCCGGACAACATCGACGGCTACCTCAACGACGAGGACGGCGACAACGGCACCGGCTGGAGCTTGTCGCAGGATGACTACGTCACCTTCGTCACCGAGCTGGCCACGCACGCCCACAGCCTGACCACCCAGCAAGGCTACACCATGCTCATCGGGCAAAAGAACGCGCCCGAGCTCGTCGAGCAGGTCGGCGGTCTCCTCGACTTTGCCGTGCTCGAGGACTGCAAGACGCTCAACGACGACGAGGACTACACCTTCTGCAGCGACTTCCAGGCGTACATCGCCGAGGGCAAGCCCGTTTTCAGCATCGAGTACCCGTCCACCCTCGGGAACCAGGACACGGGCGCCTGCAGCGCGACCGGGGCGAGCGACGCCCAGTACACCGCCTCATGCGACACAACCAAGGGCAACTCGGGGTTCAGCACGGTGCTGAAGATCCAGGGCGGCGACGGCGAGCTGAACGGCTGCACCCAGTACTGCAGCGGGGGGGAGCCGGGCACGGGCGTCGTTGTCACGGCGACGGATCCCGAGCTGGACGGCGGTGAGTGCCCTCCGGAGGCTAGCGACTAAGGGCAGTCTGTTTGACTGAATCATGGTGGGACTTCAAAATAGGGAAGCGAAAGACGGGGTCTGGGGGGGGTGTTCAGGCTGCCTTCCGACGACGCCTTCATCATCCTGCTGCTGAGCTTTCTGTCAACTGTTTTAGTATCACACATCATTTAGAGTGACCGTTTAAACCCATACTCCAATTTCAACCATCGCTGGGTGATATCTTGTATTTACGCTGCGAATTCGCTGTTAAGGATATCTGCAAGCCCAGCTCGAGGTCTGATACAAATGGTCCTGAGCCCCTGGGCCCAAGCCAAGGGCATTCAGTACTAGCAATGCCCGAAAAGCCCCTTCCCGCTTCCGCTCGCAATCCTCTCCAACAGCCTCTGAGTTACCGTACGTCCGCTCGACCTCCCCTCCTCCGGATCCTCCCCGCTTTCCCTTCCTTTCCCTCCTAGTATCCCCTCTCGACTCTCCTGCCACTCCTCTTCGCCCCTATCCTCACCACTATCTCCCCCTTCCCTACCAACCTCTCCCTTCCCATCCCTACCTCTCAACTTCGACGACAAAAGCCCCAAGCCCCCTGACAACCGTCCGCCCAACCCCCTCACCACCTTTCTCCTCCTCATCCTCCTCCGCAAACCCTCCCCCTTCCCACCACCATCACCACCACCACCCCCGTCCAAACTTGCACCCGCCACCACCCCCACCAACCGACATCCATACTCCCCCACCCACTCCCCCATCCCGGCCTCACACCCAACCGTGACCACCCCATCCCCACCCCCAGAAGAAACAACGGCCATCTGACCCGGTAGCAAAGGATACTCCACCGCCGGCACACGATACGTGACATGCTGCGCCAGCTTCATCCTGAGTTGGTCCTTGTCTGAGTTGCGGAATTGGGCGGCGGTCCTGCCCCGCAGGGCGAGAAGAAGTTCTGTGGCGAAGGACTGGGTGGCGCCGGTTATGGTGAGGGTTGTGACCAGGGGGCCGAGGGATTTGAGCGGGGAGAGGGTGTGGGAGATTAGGGGGGCGGGGGTGTATTCTGTGGGTGGGGAGTCTGGAGTGGTGGGCGGTGCTGGGCGGAAACCGTGGTATCGCCTAACTAGGACTCGCAGGTCCTGGATGGTGGTGTTGCGACGGGTTAGCTGGCGCTGAACGAAGGTTTCCAGGAGGGATTTAACGCCCTTCAGCCCTGACAAGGCATTGAGGTGGACGGCCTCGGGCTTCCAGCTGCCCGCCAGCTTGGTGAAGTCCACCTCGAGCGTGATGGACGCCATGAGTGGCCCGTACCGGTCCATGTAGTGTGTCGCCGCCGGCTGTGTCTCGGTCCCCACGTAGGGTGCGTAGATGACGTGGAAGCGGCGGGTGAGGAAGAGCGTGACGAGGACGTCGGCGCGCATGGTGGAGCACACGGAGGTGTAGTTGTCAATGGAGGAGAGGACGTTTTGGAGGCTGTCGAAGTAGTCTGTGGACCACACTTTCAGTGTCCTGAGTCTGTTGACCGGCCAGGCCTCCCAGAGATAAATGGGGTTGTTCATGCGGATGGGTTTGTCGTGCGGGTTGTGGCTCGCCAGGAGGTATTTCATGGTCTTGAACCGGATGGTGTCAGGGAGCTGGAGGTAGCGGCAGTTGGCGTCCTGGGACTTCCTTTGTCGTAGGGCGTCGGAGGGACTGGCATTGAACTTTTTCTCCCGACTTGGAAATAAAGTCCCAGGGGCTGTTCTCTCGCTTCCCGAATGCCGTATAGTCGAGCTGGGACTGGCCGTGGCGATACCTTGCCCCAAGCGCTCTACGTTCTCCCGAAACGCTTCCTCATCTTTCCGGTCCAGCTTCCTCAGAGCTGGGATGTACCGAGTCCAGAATAGCTCGATGCTACGGTCCCAGGGAGGCTGCCCATCGTGGGCCTGAAAATGGGGAAGTTCCCTGCTTGTAGACGATGGTGGCAGTGACGAGGTTGGATACACAGAGCTCGATGCAACTCTTGACGAGACGCACAAGATCTGCTCGGTGCTCGGGATGCTGGATGTCCTAGTGGCGGCGGATCCATGCTCCAAGGCCGGGATCAGCGGCATATCAAGGCTGGAAGTATCTGGTGAGGGACCCTCAACGGCGCCATTGTAAGCCAGAAGGCTTTCAGGTGCTAACGAAAACAAAGGACTGTTTGCAGTCCTGGGGGTTGTGTGCATTGGTGTTTCGGGGATCTCCTGGATGCCTGGCGTCTGCGGGGCCGCCGGCCTTGTCAAGTTCTCAGGGAGATCCGTTTCTGGCACCAAGGCATCGGCAGGTTTCCGGCGGGAATGCCACCGCAGCTTGGATAATCTCCTGCTAAGAGTGTGCATTGTGGTTACTAGGCTAGTGTGTCAACGAGAGAACTCTCGAGAGGACGTATGGGTCCATGTCGTGCAACTCACTGGATGGTGTTGTGTATGCCGTGTGAGGAGGGAGTGTGGTTCGTGATGGTGCGTGAAAGGCGGGGTCCCATAACCAAAAAAGAGGTGCTGTAAGCTACCAAGTTGTAGTCGTTGTGGTTGGATTAATGGTGTGTGAAGCGCCCAGGCCCATTTACCGTGGTGCACCATTGTTTCAAGTGCTGTTCGCAGTTGCCAACAATGTAGCACAAACGCCACGTCTAACAAGGAAAGAAGGATTGAATAGGCGTTCCTGGCAGGTCCATTGTGACACCAGATCTGAAAGGCAGAATAGAGCCCACGGTAGTGGCCAGCTCACCAGATGATCGATGCTGGGTTCGGACCAATCTCGCAGAGTGGCAGAGATGCTGATACGGTCAAGGTCCTCGAAGCTTGCATCATTTTATTGACCGGGTCGTGTCACTGTGATGGGTCTAAGAAGTACTAACATGACAGCGGCACAACTCCAAAGACTGAAGTGATCTGGAGGTCATGTGGTTGGGTTGTCCCCAGCCCCTGAAGCAAGTAAACAAAGCCATTGTTACTCGGATTGCCAACACAAAGGGCTGCTGGTAATTGCAGCTTTAATATGGGTCTTTTTGGAATGGCAATGAGAGGTAAGAAATGCCCCAAAGCTTCTCCATGGTCAACAACACCAGGTCGGGAGCTCCAACTCAGACGGGCGGGAGGGAGAAAGGAAAAGGGGGAGGACAGGGTTAGGGTCAGGCTGATCCCGAGACAGCGGATTAAGTAAGCTGCCCTTATCGATAAACAAAAACAGCCCCGCGAAAAGCACCCCACCATTGCGTTCTGGCGCATCTTGAAGTTGCAGCCCAGTGTTTGCGACTTTGCACCAGCTTCAGGCCAATACACCAGCCCGCCATCCCACCAGCCATCATGTCTGTGGCCGCCCCCGCAAACTTCAACGCCGAGGAGGCGGACAACTTCGAGGATGTGCGCTCCCCACCGAACCCCTCCCATCTCCCCAATACGCATGGCGCAGTGCGACTGACCCGACGGCATCCAGATCGAGAAGCAGTTCGCCGTCAAGGTGGTGCAGCACATGCAGACCTACTGGTCCATCCTCGAGCGCGTCAAGGGCTCGTCGCTACGCCTGACGCGCATGGACGACGACATCTACGACCACCTCAAGCGCGACTTCCCCGACTTCGACCCGGCCGCGACCATCGACGAGGACCAGATGAAGAGCAAGGCGGGCAAGGAGCGGTGGCGCAACTTCATGATGGTGTACGAGAAGACGGTCGACGACTACAACTTTGGCACCATGCTGCGGTCGAGCCCCAAGTTCGAGTACGGCCAGGACGAGACCATTTTCGGTGGGTACTGGTGAGGTTGCGGTGCAGGAGGAGGGAATGCTGACGGTGCGCAGTGCCGAGGATGCAGTTCTACGCCATCGAGATTGCGAGGTAACTCTCTCCCTGCCGCTTGCTATTATCCCGAGATGCTGACCCTCGGCAGAAACAGGATGGGGCTGAACGACTGGATCTTCGAGCAGGCCCAAAAGGAGAAGGCCAAGGCTAGCGCATGAGAATACCATCCAGTGTCGAACAAGTAACTATCGTTCTCCCTCCAGTGAGATGTGGCCGGTGCACCTTCGATGCGCCTTCTGGAATGTTTCTTTCAGCCCCTTAGCATTGTCCCCCTGTTTGGCCCACGCGGTTTTCGAGGACAATACTAAGCGCAAACAAAGCCCCCCCTGCCCCAAGAATAGTTACCACGAGGTTGCACCGAGATCTCGGGGCCATTTACGACATGGAAGACTTCCTATTATTCTCATATTACCTCTTCAGCTGCTCGGTATTTCTCCGAATAGACCTGGGTCCTTCAACTCCATCCTCGACCACCGATGAGTTGATCACCACCACTTTCTCTTCATCAACCATCAGTGGACTTTCTCTACTCAATTCAGTCACTCTCTTCCAGACCAACCAATTCGCCAACAAGACCATCCATCACCACAGCCACCATGGCCTCATCAACCACCAAAGCTACCAACCCCGGCTCAAGATGCCAACAACCCCTTCAGACGGAGACCACCACAGCGTCTTCCAACTCGAACACCCGCCCTCCCCCACCACACCCACAATAACAGCAACAACCCCCACGAAATCCACCTTCAAACACCTCTTCACCTTCGCCCCCGCCCGCCACATCCCCTTACTAACCCTCTCCGTCACAACCGCCGCGCTCATCGCCGCCGGCCGCACAGCCTACGCCGTCCTCCTCGGCACGATCTTCGACGTTGTCACCCGCTTTGGCGCCGGCCTGCTGTCGCCCGCCGACTTCCTCGCCCAGATCGCCCAGTGGGCCGTGTGGATGTGTGTGTTGGGGGTCGGGGTGTGGGTGTTCTCGATCGTGGACGTGGCCGGGTGGGTCGTGGGTGGGGAGCTCAGGGCGAGGACGGCCAGGGAGGAGGTGTTTGGGGTGTTGTTGGGACGCGGGTTGGGGTGGTTTGAGGGAAGGGAGGAGGGGGTCGGGGGGTTGGGGGTGGGTGTTGCTTCGTGAGTTCTTCTTTCTTTCTTTTCCCCTTGTTTCTGTTGGGGGAGAGGGTGGGTGCTAATGAGGTGACAGGCAAACGAGAGAACTGCAGACGGCCACCTCCCAGACGCTGGGCTACCTCGTCTGCGACGTGTTTGTGTTTGGCGCCTGCATCGTCGTGGCCTTTGTCTACTCGTTCAAGCTGACGCTGGTCATGCTGGCGACGGGCGTCCCGTCAGCCATCATTCTCTGGGCCATCAACAGGTTCCTCGACCCGGCGATCGAGGCGCAGAAGAGGGAGCTCGCGCAGGCCGCTAAGCACGTCACTGCCGCCACCACCGCCATCGACCTCGTCAAGGTGTACAACGGGGCGGACCACGAGGCCTTTCTCTTCATCTCGGCGATTAGGAGGTCGGCGAGGTACTACTCGCGGCAGGTCCTCTGCAACTGCGGGCAGATGAGCTACGTCAAGCTGTGGATGATCATGCTGTTCGTCCTGGGCTTTTACTTTGCCGTTGTCCTCGTTGAGCGCGGGGAGCTCACGCCCGGCAATGCGCTGACGACGTTCTATGCCGCGCTGATTGCCTTCCAGTCGATCGAGGCGTTGGGACCGCAGTGGCTTGTTCTGGCGAAGGGTATGGCGGTGGGACAGTTGCTTCAGGCGTTGGTGGAGGAGGGCGAAAGCGGGTCGGTCGATAAAGTCACCGGCTCGCGCAAGCCTTCGAAGTGTTTGGGGGATATCAAGATGAGCCATGTGAGTGTTGGACACGCCAATACATCAGATGTGACAGACACTAACAGCAGCAGGTCAGCTTTGCGTACCCGTCCAACCCGGCCAAGGCCGTCATCCAGCCATCGACCCTCCGCTTCGAAGCCGGGCAGCTCACCTTCGTCGTCGGCAGCAGTGGCTCCGGCAAGAGCACACTGGGAAATCTGCTGGTGCGATTCTACGAACCCCTGACCGGACAGCTCACCTTCGACGGCAACCCCATCACGACGCTCGACCTCAACTGGTTGCGCCAAAACGTCACCCTTATCCAGCAATCAAGCAGCCTCTTCAACGACACCTTCTCCAAGAACGTGGCATTTGGCGCCCTGGAACCCGAGAATGTCTCCCCCGACGCTGTCCAACACGCGTGCAGCATGGCTCTTCTCCAGTCAACCATCGCCAGCTTGCCCGATGGAGTCAACACCACAATTGGCCACGGCGGCTACAGCCTCAGTGGTGGGCAGAAGCAGCGGCTGGCCCTTGCCCGTGCTAAGCTCCGCGATCCGCCCGTGTTGATCCTCGACGAAATCACGAGCGGGTTGGACCCCGTCAGCCGGACTCTGATCATGGAGGCCATTCGCCTTTGGAGGAAGGGCAAGACGACCATCATCATCACGCACGAGGTCGGACACATTGAGGACGAGGAGTACGTATACGTGCTTGCGGATGGGGCTGTTGTTCAGGAGGGTCTCAAACAGAAGATCGCGGACGAGAGCGGGCCCTTTGCGTCGTTCGTTGCCTCTGCGGATGATGCCTCCTCGAGCGGTTCCGTGTCCAGCGACAGCGAGAGCGAGTTCGAACCCGACTCCCCCGATGACGAACCTGTGCAGGAGGCACAGTATGCCAAGTTCCTCCGCGGCGCACTTGTCGACAACCGAGCAATGTCCGTGGGGCTGTTCCGGCGCATCTCCTTGAGGGCGGAACCAAGCATCATCGACCCTCAGCTTCGCCGGTCTGTGTCTCACAGGACAAGCACCAACCGAGCCACGCTCCACAAGTCACTCCGCAAGTCTGCGTCTCACAAGACGCTCATCGATCGCCCTGCGTCTGGTAAGCTAAGTCGCTCCGCGAGCATTCACGTTGTTACCCAGCGGGGCTTGGGAGTGCAAAGGACTAGGACTCCGAATGCACGCCAGGCTCTGCAACCAGATCTGGATGTTGAGCGCCAGGCTTCCCTTGACTCGCTGGAGCTCTTCTTCCTCGAGCGCCTTGCTAAGCACAAGGAACGGGAGAAGCCATACAGGGGACGCCAGCTTCTCTCTCTCACGGCCATCCTGAAGACCGTCTGGCCGACATTGGACAAGACGGGCAAGATGCAGTTGGTCCTAGGCATTCTGCTGTGCCTCGTCATAGCGGCCAGCAACCCCGTGTTCTCCTTCTTCGCCAACCTCATTGGGCAATTCTGGATTGTCGAGGGCCAGGAGAGCTCGGTCTCGAAATGGGCCGGTCTCCTCGCTGCGGTTGCCGTCATCGATGCAAGCGCCACCTTCTTTGGTTACTTTCTCATGGAGAGGGTGGCCCAGAAATGGGTCAACACTCTGCGCGCCGAGGCGGTCAAGCGCATCCTCGGCCAGCCCAGGTCATGGTTCGACAAGGCGAGCCACTCCCCCGCGCGCATCACGCAGTGCCTCGACCGCAACGCTGAGGAGGTGCACAAGCTCGTCGGCATGTTTGTGCCCATTCTTCTCACCATTACAGCCATGATACTGGCGTCGCTAATCTGGGCGCTGGCCATCCAGTGGGACCTCACCCTGGTGACGCTCGCGGGACTGCCCGCGGCCGTTGCCGCGGCGCGAGCCAACTCACTGGTGAGCGACAAGTGGGAGGCAGTCTGCGATGAGGCGGCTGCCTCTACCAACGCCATCTTCAGCGAGACCTTCGCCAACATCAAGGTCGTGCGTGCCCTGACGCTGGAGCGGTACTTCTCGGACAAGCACAGCCGTTCCGCGTCGGCGACCTACCACCTCGGGGTCAAGTGCGCCGGCTTTGTTGGGCTCTTCTACGGCCTACACCAGTCCATCGTCTTCTTCCTGACAGCTCTCGTCTTCTTCCTGACAGCTCTCGTCTTCTTCTACGGGGCCAAGATCCTCAGCGAGGGGCGCACCACGGTAACCGACGTCGTCAGGGTCATCAACCTACTGCTCTTCTCGCTCGGAACATCGGTCGCGATGCTGGGCAACGTCCCGCAAATTGCGGCCGCCAAAGCGACAGCCGTCCAGATGCTCTACTACGCCAACCTGTCCTACACCGCGAGCCACGAAGCCCAGGGCGAGACGCGGCTGCTCACCCCCCTCCCAGTCCGCATGACCAACCTCCGGTTCGCCTACCCGGGCGCGCCCCAGACCCAAGTACTGCGCAACATCAACCTCCAACTCGACGCCGGCACCTGCACTGCCATCGTAGGCCCCTCAGGCTGCGGCAAATCCACCATCGCAAGCCTCCTCTTACGGCTCTACGAGCCTTCACAAAACACCCCTTCCACACCGACAACCCCCCTCCCCAAAGCGAAATCCAAATCCAAATCCGAAGCCCCATTCTCCCCCATCCCCGAATCCCCCCCAGAAACCCCCCAATTCGATCACCTCTCCTTCTCGGAGTCAAACTCAGCCCCCCTAACCTACGCCACCCACCCCCCCCCCACCCCCCCCCCCCCCCCCCCCC
>MU854654.1:0-23700 GCA_033296685.1 Parachaetomium inaequale | reverse complement strand
CCCCCGCGCATCACCTCCCCCCCACCAGACCAACCCGCCTCCCTGACCGACGCCCACCTCCGCGCCACAGGCGCCGAGCCCCCCCTCAACGCCACCCAGGCCGAGCTAGACGCCGCCATCGCGCACGACCCATCCACCGCCGCGCAAACCGGCGGTTCCGACATCGACGCCGCCAAGGACGCCAAGCATGGCCGGAAAGGCAGCAAGATATTGGGCTTCTTCAAGGGCACGACGCGCGGGGTGGTCAAGACGGCCGTCGGGACGGATACAGTCCGCGCGAAGGCGGGCAGCCAGCCGGCGAGGAACCGGCTCGGGGTCATCCCCGCCGCGCGGGATACCGCGCCCGTGTCCGGGCCGGTGGAGTTTGAGGCGCGGTGGGAGGGGCAGAAGGGCAGGGTGTATATCTCGACGTCGGGCGCGACGGTGCCCGTGGTTGCGTTTGGGAAGGGGGAGAGGATGGGGACCGTGAGGATTGCGGGGGAGGAGAGGCAGGATTTGCAGGCGGTGTGGAGCGTGCCCGTGGCGGACGTGGTGGAGATGAGGAAGATTGGGGGATATGGGTGGAAGGCGAAGCTGGTGGTGGGTTGGTCGATGGAGAGGGAGGTCAAGGATGGGTTGGTGATCAGGACGGTGGACGGGGGGGAGTATAAGATTACGGCTGTGCCGTTGCGGGATGAGCTGTTTAATCGGCTGGTTGCGATGGGGGGGCAGAAGTGGGAGGCTTGGTGAGTGTACTGCTGACACCGATTTGACTGTGTTGGGGAATGGTTGAGCAAGGAGTTTAGGTCGAAAGACTGAGTCGAGTAGGAGGTCATGTTGGAGTTTGGCAGGCTGAATGTATCAACTGCATTGCTTCCTTTCATGACTCCGATGCCATGCTTGAGAAACTACCCTGTAATCCTTTGTAAAGGATTGGATGCAAGAAACTCTCTCGCCTCAAACATTGAAACCAACCCACCGTATTCAAACATACCAGGTACATATGCCACAACCCTGACCCTAACAGCAATCGCACGATAGACAACTCATCAACGCCTCCCAGCAATTCTTCTTGCGTCCCCTTTTCGACTCAGTAATCTCTTGCGGGCTTATACTGGGGCCTTCAACTTGGGGTCTGCTCCCGTTGTTGCCTGGGCTAGACCCAGGGTTCCGCTGTAGGGATTGGCGAGAAGGAGGTGGGCATGGTACAGGGGTTTGGTGACCATGGTTCGAAGAAGAGTAGTGAGGCGGAGGAGTAACCAAGATCGTAGAGCTAGGCCGAACCAATTCACTAGTCAGCATGCGGTCTCGGGGGGGGTACTGGAAAGGTGTACTGGAAAGGTGTTCAGATCAACAGCAAGCTAGCAAATACTTGCCGATGGTGCACGGCCTGTATATTGATTGTCGTATGGTTGCGGTGTTCCGTATAGTTGTGTGCTTGGATCACTCTCTGTTCGTGGTGCATGGGGTCATTGCTCGCCTCCCTTTCCCGACGTGACGCCCTTGGGTTTCCCGAGCTCCTTGGAGGCGAGTTCTGCGATTGTTCTGGCACAGACTGCGGCATTGGCGTTCTGTGTGTTGGGGGTTGTGGCGGTTGAAAGACCACAACCTGTTCATCTGCTCCTTCTTCAGCTTCCACGAGTGTGTCCGCTGATTGCAACTTATGGTTTGAGATGCCCAGTTCTCCAAACTCCGCCGCGTTCTGGCCCCCTATCTGGGGGATCAGAGTGTTGCTGACGTCCTTGACCAGGAAGGTCTCGGGGTCGGCATGGTTTCCAGGGAAATCGAGATCTCGCCACTGTCGGACAAACCACCACACTTCAAACCAACTGATGGCTAGGTTTGTTGTTGTGTCTCTCAAAGCCGCGCAGTTCTGACGAGTTCGATCATCATATCCCTGTACCGACTCGGCAAGCGAAAGGTGTCTGGTCCAGCAAAGTGCCGAGTGCTGGGCAAGGGCGTGGCTCTTGATTCTCCCCTGAACTTTGATCTCCCACCTAGCTCGGCCCTCCTTTGTCGCTGCGAACGGCTCGCCCGAGGACTCGAACGACGGCATCGTCAAATATGCGGCGCACATGCTTCCCAATGCAGCATGGGACCGGTCTTCTTGCATGTAGAAGTGCTCATGATTCGGCACCACCCAGTTCCGATGCGCTCCCTTGATAGTCTCCAGTTTCTCTGTGAGGTACTGGGACAGGGTCCGGTGAATAGGTTCGACATGGTTGTTGGAGGACAGCCGGAGCAACTGTCCGCACAACCCAGTCAGCGCTGCCTCGAAAACGTGAGGAGGAGTCATGGTCGAGCGGATCAAGGCCTCGTCAATGCGCCTGCTGGGGTCTTCCTCCCAAAGCTCCGCCACAGTGATGCCAACGTTCAACTCTTGAAATCCCAGGGGCTCCAGGCAGAACACAACCCAGAGCAGAACTCTCTTGGTCCTGGCTGCGTAGTTGCTTCCTTGTGATTTGATATTGCCGAGGATGTAGTCATAAAGCTCGGCCAGGGACTGAGGCAACTGTTGAAGGCGCCTTTGTAACTGGTGTTCTCCTGGCATCCAAATGCGAATATCCTCCATCATCACAGTCGCCCAGAGGTAGATTCCTTTTGCCCCTTGCGTAACGGCATCGCACAAGGTTTCCTGAAACGCTTCCGAGTACTGTGCCTGGTGTGCAAACAGCTTCAACTCCTTCTTTACCGTGCAATGAATGTCCTGCGCGACGTCTGCTTCTGTGATCTCGTACCTAAAGAACCCCCGACCCTGTTGTTGGAGGCTCTGGCAGGACCGCGCAAGGATGACAATGCGTAGGTTCTTCCGAAGCTGCGTGGATAAGCTGGCCTCGCATGCCTGAAGGCCATCCAGGAAGTCCTCTTGGTCTTGATGGGGAATCTCATCAAACCCGTCCAGAACCAGCGCGACTTTGAGCCTCCTGCTGAAAGCTTGACCTAGGACTTTTGGCCACAGAGTAAACAGCTTCTCGCGCGTCCAGTCCACGTTGCCGCTGCCCAGTTGGACTTCCCCCGACTGGGTGATCGCGTTGATGAGAAGTGCAGGGTGTGTTTTGCCGAGTTGGTGCATAGTTGACCGGAGAATAGCTTCACAGCTGTTGCGTTCGGCCAACCTGCCGCTCAAGAAGCAGTCGAGAACCTGAAAGTTGGAACCTGAGCGCATCTCGTTGACAATATGCTTGGCGAGGTACGTTTTCCCAGCCGCTGGCTTGCCGTCGATCCAAAGTTTGCGGTGTTTGCCGCCCTCCAGGTCCTGGAACGCAACTCTCTGCTCGATCCACCGACCGGTCCCTTTTGTTGGGCAAATATTGCGGGAATATTGGTGGAAGTTGTCCTCACACAGGGTGTTGAGTAACACTGTTTGAGCGTGGAACTCTTTCCCATGCCTGAGATGTCCTGCAAGTTGGTCAGTTAGTTTAGTCGGTTCTAGGTCGCTGCTGTAGATCGAATGAAAGCAGACCTTCTCTGGTCGGGACTGCGTCGGAAAGCTTCTTGAGAGCCATCCAGACCGATCGGAACCGATCACGCCCTCTCGTGTCGTCGCTAAACTTGCAGATTTCAATATGGTCTCCTGTTAGGAACTCAGGCGGAGCCCGCGCAAGATAAGCATCGGCCTCGCTCACGACCTGCATGTAACGTGCGTTAGCATCGCGGTTAACGGCGTGCGAGTAGTGGAGAGTCGAGGAGCGGATGGCAAACTGACCACAGCCCCAAGCCCGTGAGTTTCGTCGCCTTCTATGAAATTACCGATGCCAATCAGCAACCCCGAGTCGTCCAGAACTTTTATAAAGTTGTCAGTTATGTGCGTCAGGTTAGAGATGTTGTGCTCAATCTCTTGAATCATTTTGTTGCTCGGCTGGACCGTCTGAAATGCCCCACTGACACGTTCTCGAAGCCCGCGCCTTGGGCTGTGGTTACCAACTGCGCGTAGGATGCCAGCAACAAGATCCTTCCCGGCATGGTGAGGCGTGGCAAAGAATACCTGCATCAGTTACAGCGAATCAGCCACGCGTCACCCCGGCGATCATATGGGTATACAGACAATGCCGGCCGTGGCCGCTGCGATGGGTTTGTACCGTCGGCGGGGGATTGCCATGATGATTGCCTGCCCGTGGCATTCCAGCGTTAATGACGGCCCCTACGCGGTTACTGTTGCCGCTGGCCATACCTGTTTGATGCTTGCTGGTCGTCAGTCCATGGTCCACACATCACTATTACGATCCCTAGGGCTGGGAGATATGGTTAGGGGTACGGGCAGGCACCTACATAACCCCGCCCAAACTATGGCCAACAAAGATGACGGGCCTTGAGAGCTCGACCGTGTTTCGACGGTTCTCCTCAAGACGCTGGAGCAACACTATCGCATGGTCCCTGGTACCGGCGACACTGGTGGTTCCTTTGATGGAACCGTTGTACTGGTAGCACAAGACGCGCGCCTCGGGCATGTACAGCGGTAATAGATCCCGTGGCCAAACAGTACCATCCTCGGCCGTCCACGTATTGGTGCCATCTTGGTCGCCCACCGACCTGGAGTTGAGGCCATGCACAAAAACGACGCTGGTGAGGAAACCTGTGTCAGTCGCGACAATTGCTCAATGTAAACCGCCGCCGCGAGGGTCGACATACTCGACACTCGAGAGAGCTGTCCCGGGGACTTTTCCAGTGGGATAAAGTTGTATCAGCCGCATTCTTTCGGGTTGTGCATGGTGTCCGCCGTGGCAGAGACGTTCTGGGGTATCGGCGAGAATATACAGCCAGTGACATTGATTGACAATGGCCCATTACGCAGACCATGGCACGTGGCTCAGCCTGCAGGAGGGACTGCAGTTTGCAGTACGGGTGTGATTCGGTGGGGGAGCAAGTCGGTGAAGCGTGACTGGAACCAACTGGAAAAGTGCCAACTGGATGGCAGCACTAGGGAGTTGCGGTCTGCACCTCTTACTGGTTCTTCCGGTCCGATAATGCACACTCTGAGTGGGCCTGAATGAGCTGAAGTTGGGGTCGAATTCAATTGTCCAGGAATCTCGTCGCCACATGCAGCCAAGCACCTCGAGCGACTTGAATCACTTTTGCTTTCAAGCAATCTTCGTCTCCTCGTACTCGAGCGATCGCGAAACTGCAGCCAGACGATGCTCGGGAACTAAATCAGGAACATGAACGATTACGAATCCGAGTTTGGAGACGTTGGAAACCCGAGGCTTCTGCGTGGCTTTGGCGACCAGAAAGCCTACCTCTCCGGGTCATCCACAGTTTCCAGTCCAACAAAGCTCGAAAATGAGTATAGCAGGGTACGAAGACGCGGGCTTGTTTATATTGGGACACACAACGCTAACAATGCCCTCATAAGGCCACGAAACTGAAACCTACGCCCACGAGACAGACGAGTGACAGCCAACACGTATCGAGGCAATCTCAAAGAACCAGCGAAACCCAAGAAGACGTTCAGCAAGTAAATATCGATGGCACAGCCGTCGACCATGAACCTGAGACCACAGTGCCACATCAGTTGCGCTCCCCAAGGTCCAGTGCTAGGCTTGCACCTGGTGCCGAGAGCCTCGGTGGTGTTGCCAACATAAAGGACTTGGCACGCCGGAACCATGAATTGTCGGCGAAGTTCCAGGCTCAGAGAAGCAATCACTCGGAGACGGAGAAAAGTGTTTGGAAGAAGAAGTACGATAGGGAGGTGGAATCCGGCAAGGAAAAACAGGCCGAGATTGATCGGCTTCGTCGAGAACTCGAGTCGACGAGGACGATGGTCAGCGAGGAGAAGCAGAACAACTGGGAGCTCCAATACAAACTGCAAGACGCACTGGAGGAGGTCAGCGTATTGCAGCATCGCCTCATGAGAAGCATTCCTGCCAGGCTTCAGGGGCAGTCAAGAGACGACGAAGAGGACGAGAATACTTCGGGGGTTGGCGTCTCGACTGGTCTACCTTGGGAAAAGTACGAGAACGCCACGATCAAGAGTCTGAGAGACAAGGTACAAGCATTGAAGAGGGACCGGGACAGCAGAAAATCACGGCACTAGACGGCACTCCTTTCGTCTCTGGATACACAATTCCTTGAGCCTCACCTCGAGTCCCGCGTTTTGACAACACTTGGGCATTGACCCAAGGCGGCCCACGCCGACGCCTTCGGTCACGCCGGCGGCTCTTCATGGTTGAAACCTAACGATTAACACACACGCAAGGCAACTATCTCCCTGACAGCGTCTTTTGTCTGGAGCCACGTCTATCGTCTCGCGCTTCATAAACAGATGCCAATATCAGATTTTCTTGTGTGCCCAACTTTTGGAGCAACTCTCACCGAGCAAGGCTGAGTATGTACCCAGGCTGGGCTTCATCGATTCGGTTGCCTTGGGCTGGATGCTGATCCTCTGAGCCCAAGGATCTGAAAGATTTCCGCGGCGAGCATAGTTCCCTGATTTCATGTCATGTCATGCCCACGACGGGCCATGTCACACTGTGACGCACACAGCACCAAGCTGAGGTTCAGGGGTCCTTGGGTATGCATGCATCTTGTCTGCATACACATGCAGCAACAGCACGTTCTATTCGCGGGCAGGGAAACGCCGGTATTTCGCGCATCCCACCCTCCCTAGCCCGTTCGGGGTCAGCAGGTGTCGCAAACCAAGCTGCCCAGGCCTTATCGCAGGACACCGAGCAACGCTGGCCGTGCTGTCAACGCCAGGTCACAGCAGAAAACAAACGCCAGCAGATGGAGATGGTGACCCGAAAACCTGAAGGGAGGCTGAGTTTTGCCTCTGAAGTGGGTGTATAAATGGACTCATGTCACTCGGCTGTGTTCCTGTCGACGAGATGCGACAGGCACTTTGAAGCGAAGCATCGACACTGGCTGCTCCAGCCCAGCCTACTCCATCGAGCAGAATACACATTGATTGCTCACCTCCCACCACCCAGCATACCTCTGCATTAGCGAGCTGGTGCTGCTCCCCGTATCAATCCAATCAACAACCACCACCCCCATTTCCCGACCACTCCAGTGCCAATGAGCGCCTCCTTCAACAAGCCGGGCAAAGCCCTCCGCATGGCTCCAAGGGAGCCCGCAGCCCCAATGCCTCCCGCTCCCGGCCCTTCCACCCAACCCCCACGGCAGCTCCCCTCGACCGCAGCCAGTAGCACCAGTAGCACCAACGGCACCAACGGCACCAATGCCAACGCCCCCACCCCCTCCTCTGCCGCTGGAGGGGCCGGTCGCCCCGGCACCCCAGCCGGGTCATCCTCGCGGGCCCCCAACCGCAGCTCCCCGCCCCCCAAGACGGACGCGCACCTCGCCAAATCCAGCAGCGGGATCGACGTCCTGCGTCAGACGGCGGCACAGAACATACAGCTCGCCAACCACGGCCTCGGCGCCCTCTCGAAGCAGATCGCGGCCGCCCAAAGGACGGCCGCAGACCTCGCCGAGCGCAACAAAGAGGTCCTGAAGCTGAAGGAGCTGCTGGACCGGTTCGACAAAGAAATGAAGGCGCTGCGCGGGGAGAAGGACGGGCTGGACAAGAAAGTGAAGGATCTGACCGGGGAGAAGGAAGGGTTGGATAAGCAGCTTAAGAGCCTGAGTGGGGAGAAGGAGAGGTTGGAGAAGAAGGTGGGGGAGCTCGGGGGCGAGAAGGACAAGTTGGAGAAGCGGGTGCAAGGATTGGAGGGGGATGTGGATGGGTTGAAGCAGGATGTGGACCAGCTGGTCAAGGAGAATCGCACCTGGGAGCAAGACTACTACTTGCTCGTTGATTCGCTGGATGAGCCCGAGAAGGCGTTGGTCGAGATTACGCAGCAGCTGGTGGAGAGCAACACGCTGTTGGAGAATCTCTTGGGGATGACGGCCGTCGGGGCTTAAGGGGATGTCGTTCAGGGGCATTCGGCGAGGGCTAGGCGTGGGGGCGAGATTAGAGTTTGGCCCGTTCCTTCATTTCAAGGTTCCTTTGCTTTGCCTTTTCCTCTGCTTTCTCTTGTTGTCGTCTTTTACTTTCTCTTGCTTCGTTTCTATCACTGTACTCACCTTTATCCCTTTTCCTTATTTTTTTGTCTCTTCTGATGTTCTATGACCTTCGTTTCATCTGGCTTCCTTTCAAATCTTCGCAGTTGTCGCCGAGGAGCGGCGTTGGCAGTGTTAGATTTGCCCCATGTCTTCTACTTGTGTCTTCTGTTTTCCAATGTTTCGTTCTGCGTTCTGGTTCATTAGAGATTGATAGACCCGGCCACAGTCGTTTTTGCAAGACGCTTGTGGTCAATTCCAACTCCAAACATTCGTTTAAACTACCAAGACCGCTGCATCGAGTCACCTACATTTGCATATCACGTTCCCCAGACAGCCTTCAGGAATGTGAGTGTTGCAAGATCGATCCCAGCTGCAACCAAGGTATGATTTAATTATGACTACTCACGTCGTACCAGATCATGTCACACGACGAACCCTTCGGAATGAACAGGTGGGATGGAAAAGTTTGGTCAAAAATGGTCCACTCAAATAATGAGCACGGGTATGTCCTCAAACTCTACTCTAACACAACCCGCGAACAAGTTCACTACTGTTACCATTCTACCAACCCGTTTCCACCCCAAACCTCCAGAACGAGCCTCTCATCTGGGCCGTGTCCAATGCCCTGCGAAATCTGGGCAATATAGCGGCAACTCAACATGAACCCCGAATCGTGTGCGTCCCTGAACCTGCAGAGATTCACGTGGTTTGCCTCCAGTGGCACCTGCTCCTCGTGCTCCAAATGCATCAGGGAGTTCATCCGTTCCAGAATTGGAGCCCGTGTTCCAGGCCAAACTTCTGTTTCATAGAAGCTGACGATGGCAAATCTCCGAGCCAAGAACCGAAAGTCTTCACAGATGTTCGAGATATCCGGCGAGTGACGCGTCAAGGAATCAACTAGTTTCGTGTGACTGCTCCGCATGCTGAACCGGCGTGAAATGAGAGGCGCAAATGACTTGGCCATCGATAGCCACCTGGACTGGTCTGCACCAAAGTGCGGTGTTCCGTAAAGCAGCTGTTGGTTAAATTAGCTCCAAGTCGACTTGTTTCAGAACAGGTTTACTAACCAAGCCACGAGTCGCTGAGAACAAAGCATGGCAACGGCGGTCAAGCTGAGCCAAGTACAGCGCCTGCAGGCCAAGTCAGTCGGAGGCCCTTTTCACAATACTTCGAACATAAACTTGCCTGCTTCAGGATAATGCCGCCCAAACTGTGTGCAACGAATACAATCGGCTTGTCGTGGTTCCCCTCGTCACGGAGGTCCCGTAACCTGGCCAACAGCACCTGGGCATTACCCCTGATACCGGCAACGGACGTGTTCCCATGGATATCTGCATTGTAGCAGAGAGACAGCACGCGAGCGCTTGGCAGAACGTCGGGTAGCAGATCCCTAGGCCAACACACTTGGGTTGTTTCATGGGTCCATGTCTTCACCGAGTCGCCGTTCAGTCCGTGGATCAATACTACGCTAAGAGGCTCATCCGAACACGTCAGCAACGGTGCAGTTGAGGCTCAGTTCCTCTTCAGTGGGCTGGGACATACTCAACAGTGGCTGTGATTCCCTGTGCGCCGGGATCATGAAGGACTTCCAAGACAAGGCTCTTAGTTAAGCCCATGCTGGAGTCCTGTTGACGTATCAGGGATGTGGTGATTCAATAAGGCATCCAGGCGGATATATTCGTGGCTACGTGGTCGAGGTTCAGCCGACAAGGAACAAAGAGGGTTGGCAGGCATGCTTGAATATTGCCCTGAAAATGTGCATCAGCCATAGGATCTGGCAGTGGGCAGTGCCGGGGGACAGCATCGTCCTAGGCTTCACCGAAAAGAGGCTACGAAGACTCATCTACCGCCAACGCACCACTTTTAGTTGCGGTTGCCTTGAAAACTGCATCGACTTGCTGGCATTGTAGGCGTCCAGTGCCTGGAAACCTGGCATCTGACCTGCTTGGGCAGCTACAGCACATACACGGCACAGCCTTGCCCGGCGCAAAGCAATCGCCCAACCCAACATTGCGTGATTTTGGACAGGAGATAAGCACTGGGGAGCTATGATCACCATAATGTGGGAAGGCAACCAGGCTTGGCCGAAATTGATACCCGACGAAATCGTTACCCTCGTGGGCCACGAAACTTGAGGTATAGAGATACTTGTTCATCGTTCAAGCTACCCCGCCGGGTCCCCGTCCTGCTTTAAGACACTGTAGCGATACTCCGATTTTATGAATGGCCGCTGCTCACCCAAAGCCCTTTTCACGCAGCACTATTAACTGAGTCTCAGCCCCCAACTTTCACCACGGCAGCATCCCTCGAGGACAAAATGACTACCAACAGTACCACTGTGACAAACTATGACAAGAACAATCAGGGCCTCTTCGTCCTGGATCCGCCTCACTCAAAATGGGAAAGGCAATACGGAGCGCCCGACCTGGAGTAAGTCATGCCAACGCTTATCCATGACAATTAGCTGACGCGAGTGCCGCCGTCCAGCGTTGTTGCCGTCCATGGCTTGAATGGCGACTGCTTCCTCACCTGGACGAGTGGATCATCCAAAGCTGAGAAGGCGACATGGCTAAATGATCACCTGCTGTACAAACTGCCGAGGACCCGGGTCATGACGTTTGGGTACAACGCCAGCATTGTAGGCAACACCTCTGTTGCGGGCATCAGGGACAACGCTCGCAAGCTCCTCACCCTGCTTCGTGACAAACGCGAGGACGATGGTACACGCCGGCGCCCAATTGTCTTCATCGGCCACAGCCTTGGAGGAATCATCATCAAACAGGTGCTCTTCTTCCCCCTCACTCCTGACTCAAGGGGCTCATGAACCAACCCCCTGCCCACCCCAAACTGACGGTCCCACAGGCTCTCCGAACGGCGCGCAACGAACCTAGGTTCGTCGATATCGCCGACTGCACCAAGGGCATAGTCTTCTTCGGCACGCCACACCGCGGCACTGATGCAGCCAACTGGGGCCAGCTGATCGCGAGCATCAAGACGGCCTCGTTCGGCGCGCGTCCCCGGTTTGACTGGTTCAAGATGCTGCGGCCCAACTCGGTGGACCTGATGAATGTGTCGGAAGACTTTCGGCCGCTGGCAACTCAATACGCGCTGGTCAGCTTCATCGAGGATAACCCATATGGCAAGTGGGGTGTGGTAAGCTCACCTGTTTTAGTCTCCCATCTTCCTTCACCTCTCCCATTTACTTTCCCCTTCCGTTGCGCCCCTGATGACTTGTCTCAACTACCCCCTCAACCTTATTCATGTTATCACCCCTCACTTTCTCATAATCCAACCCTCTTCCCTTTGTCACGCGTGCCTCTCACATCCCATTTCCCACCTTTCAACCCTCTCTCCCCCCCAGACCAAACCAAGCCAACACTCCCATCTCACAAACAAAAAGATCGTAGAAAAACACTCCGCCGTCCTCGAGCTCCCGCACGAAGAACAATTCATCATCTCGGGCGACCACTCCACCATGTGCAAGTTCTCTAACACGGCGCCGGACCACGCCCGCTTCGACACAGTCTGGCGCGCCATCAAGCACGCGGCCCAAGGTCCGGACACGTCCACGACTGTCGAGATCCGCGCCACCTACAACAAAAACAATGCCCCGCGTCAGATGGCGGGAAATTACGATCCAGCCATCGTGAAGAGGGGTGCACCGGGCTCGGGGCCGGCACTGGTGACGGCGAGGTTGGAAGGGCCTGGGTATGGAAACGGGCAGGGGATGTTGCCGTGGCAGGATGTGCGGGGCGGGGGCAAGGAGAGGGTGGTGGCGGGTAAGGGGCAGCGGTGGGAGGAGACGGTGGAGGAGTGGCCGAATGAGGGCTGGAAGTAGGTGCTCATCATGAGGGGTGATTTCTTCAGGGAGTTTGCGATGCAAGTAGACAAGTTCTGTGGGCAAGCGCTGAGGTGGAGGACAAGGGTTACTGACCTCTCGCAGTTCTTCAGTTGATGGATAGAATATCACACACCTAGACTGTTGCATGTATCTCCTTAGCATCATCAATTATGCCCCGTGTTGTGCCACGGCTCGCGCCAGTGCAAATGTCAGTCAGTGATCAAGTTGGCGGGCATGCTTCCGGCTCCGAAAAAAAAATGGGGGGGGGGGTTTGCTAACCAGGATGGGCGAGTTGTCATGGCAACAACGATCAGAAAACCAAAAGGGGCATTACACAATGCGGCATGTCACGAGCACAAGGTGATGCATCCATCAAGCAATGACAGAAAGACTGCATTAGGCATGTCTGTCTATCATGAAACCACAGAGCCTCCTGCTCTGAACCCCCCAGCCCAACCGAATGAAACCATGATCCCAACGCCATTAGCCATAAAGAATATTAATCATCCCCGAGCAGGACACCAACGCCCGACCATGAGTCCGATGCAACCATCCCTCCCTCAGTCATACCACTCCCCCGAGACCTCAAGCAAACACCATCGCCCAAGCAAGAGTCAACATCCCCACGGCGCCGACAGCAGCAATCTGCGAAATCCCGCACATGGCCGCGCCAGCCTCCAAATCGGGCGTCTTGACACTGCCCTGCCCCACAGAGGGCGCCTGCACTTTGCCAGAGCCCTGCTTGTCCTTGGACCCGTTGCCGAACGACGAGTTGGACGACTTGGAGAGCTCGAGGGCCCAGCGGTAGCACGGCTCCTGGGCAATGTGCTGCATCTTGCGCGTCTCGTCGCCGCAGGCCGACCACAGCTCGGCGACCTTGGCCCAGATGGGCATGATGAAGGTCGAGTGGCGCACCTGGTTGAAGCGGTTCAGGTCCTCGGCCTGGGCCGACTTGAAGCGCGCCTTGAAGTCCATCTCACCGCACGTGTCGCGGTCCACGCCGCCCATCTTGTCCGCCATCGCCTTGAGCGCTGGCGGGTACGTCGGCTTGGGCGTGAGCTGCGGTGTGACGCGAGCAGCGACCTGCGAGCACTTTTCCGGGTTGGTGGGTGTGGCTGTGCGTGTCGGGTTCGCGGGGACGTTTGTGAGCAGGAAGACGGAGGGCTTGTTTTGGGATGGCGCGGTGGTGGAACCAGGGTAGGCCGGCCGTTGGGCGAAGGGAGCGCCGGGGTTGTAGGTCGGCCTGACGGAAGGATACGTGGCGACGGGCGTGAGAGGAAGCTCTCCCGCGCTGGCCAGGGCCAGGATGCCGGTGAAGACCGGAATGGTCGCAGCAAAGGAACGCATGGTGATGATGGTGAGTCAGGTTTGTTTTCGATGAAGATTAACGTGATGATGGACGACAGCAATGAAGCGATGAACCAAAAAGAGGCGATAACGTGGTGTTGGAGTTGAGAATGCGAGCGGAAAGTTGATGAAAGTGGAAGAGAGAGGATGGGGTGCAGACATTTGCTTTATGCACCGAGACCAGGCAAGCCGCCATTGCCCTGGACGGGTTTCCGTTGCGCTCTTTCTGCTCTTCGAAGTGCCAATCGACAAGAGGTCCTGATACCGCTGCCAGCGCAAACGAGGATTTTGCGATGTGCCTTCCATATTCGTCAGTCCGCTCTTCGTGGATGGACCCCGGGGAAAGACCGCCCGATCAACAGGAAGCATGTGATGGGGCCTCAGAGCCCAGTCTTTTCCGTGGCAGTGGGTGGTGCCTGGAGGAGAGTTGCTCCTGCTGCCGAGGAGAAACAGCAGCCCGCCTCGAAAACGCGGGAAGTTCACCGATGGGCCCTCGACACCTGCCGCCCGATGAACCGCCCCCCGCGGCGATTGCTGTCATTGACAGACGGGTTCGCCGGCAAGATCCTCATTGGCACCCATCGATTCTGCTGCCATTTCCGAGCTGGAGGTGCTGCAAACGCTGTCTTGTGACGTGGAGCGTCGATGGTGGAGGATTCCAAGGTGTTAGTTAGCACACAAATTCGAGATCGTCTTTCTGCACACTGGTGGAAAACGGGCCGGAACAATGCGCGGTTCGTGCGGTGGTTTGGGTTCGGCTTGAACCTGCTTGCCTAGCTTGGCAGTGCTCCCGTTATCCTTCCAAACCCGCCACAGCTGGAGGGCATCCCGAGCGACAAAAGGGTGGGACGCAAGGTATGTGAGGACTGAGGAGTCTATTCCTACTGACAAGTGGGCGTGTTCTAGCTCAACTGGGCAGTATGTTTAGGAGCCCCGTGCGACAGCTCCCTAAAATGGGACAAGTTTTGAAGCTTTTGAGTCAAGGTGGAAGACCGGGAGTACCCGCAAACGCGTGGTCCTCTGGCCAAGCAGTCACGGCCTTGCCCATGGGACGAGTAGACGTGCAAGCCGGGGTCTAATCAGCTGCTGGTTTTACCGCCAGTATGCCCGACAGTCCGTGGCGAGGGTCTTCGCTGTAAACTCGGCCATGTCGCGCTCGGAGGGCCTGGCGTTGCCTTGGAGGGTAAAACAGTCCCAGTGCCAGCTTCAGTGAACGGGGAGACCGTCAGCCTATTCGGATAACATGCCCAACGTGCTCGAAGACATGGATTATACCAATTTCCAGTCTCAACTCAGTTTGCTCGGGGTATGGGAAAAGGAGATATTCCATCAAATTCTCTTCAGTCTCTTTTAGTACCCATTTTCTTTCCCACCCGCTACTTCTCCGGTTCCTTGTTTTTATGTAAGGAACCTCAAGGTTAATGTTCAGAGTTCTGTATAATGGTTGGATCATTCAGAAACCGGTAATTGCGCCGCGCGCGTGGAAATGCAGAGCCAAGGAAGCCGAAAGCAGGAAACCTCTTCCCCGATGCTGTCATCGATCACCCCGACAGCCAACCGAGATGCAAGTCATCGTCACCGAGACACGCCATTGGCGAAGGCCGCAAGCCCCGTTTCTGGTGCCGGAGAGTGGAAAGACCTTCGTGGATCCCACAGTCTCCACGGATTGGTTCGGAAAATAGCGAGAGACCACCACATGGCTTGGCGCCACTCAGTTTTTCCTTGATGATCCTCCCAAGAGTCGCAACTTTCCTGTCCACAACATTGACCGTTTGGTGCTTGGAACCCGAACAACCGAGCCTTCTTCCGATGCCACTGTACACGGTCCAGGATCAGTACGTTGATCCAGCCTCGCCCACTGATGCGTGGGCCGCCTTTCTTGCTGCGAGATTTTCCAAGAGGAGGGAGCTCTACGGGAGCTTCTCCGACCAAGAGCGGGAGATTATCAGAAAGGAGCTGCGCCGCATCCGGCATCTGAGGGAATATTTTGAAGGACATCGTCTCTCCGCATCCGACCCTGCCTCGCTGCTGGCTTCTTTGGATGAGGCGCACCATGGCTGGAGGAACCGCGCCAGAAGGGGTTGCAAGGAGGAGATTCACCGGTGTGAGGTCGGCATCGCAAGAGCGAGCGGCTGCCGCAGGCAAGAACTGAACCGCCAACGCATGATCCTGAAGCAAGTCGAGCAGTGGCCAGCCCAGCAATACACCGACCTTCAAAAGGAAGTGGCCCCGGACAACTACATCGACGGGCTTGACGCTGTCGATGACCAGCTCGACGACAAGCCCGCCGAGAGTAACTATGGGTACAACGGCTGGGTCATTGCGTTTAAGAAGGGGCAGGGCGGTGTGACACTGGATCATCCTCTGTGCCATGGGAAGTTTCCCCATCAGAAGATCTCGATGCAGAAGCTGCTGTATGATGAGGAGCAGACGCCGTTGAAACGCTCATCGGACAGGACACAGCTGCGCTACTTCCACCTCCAGGCAAATAACATGAAATGGGTAGAGGTGTGTACTTGAAGTCCACTGGGCATCCTGGATAGCTTCGCTGACCGGCTGGGGGTTGAGGATGCGATTGCGAGATATTACGAGGAGGACAGTTCTCAGCTCGACCCTCAGCGTGACCTATCCCAGCGGGGACTCTACCAACCAGTTGCCAAGAAATCGCAGTCGAATACTGAGAAGCTCCTGAAGCGTGAGCTTTGGCACGGGCAGGAGAGAGGAGGCGGCAGCACCCACATGCCCCCTCATTCTCGCCAAATCCGGCCCCGGTGCGCGTTCGTACCCTCAGCGCCGTGGAATACCAGCGGGGATCGACACGGCATGCTGATGCCTGGCTCACCACCAAAAGACACCGCCCAAACGTACTTTAGGTCACCGGAGTCTCAAGACATCGTACTCTTTGTGAGTGACCCCCGAGTCTCTCACGTCCCTTCCCATACCCTTAAGCTAACAACTCCTGAAGATGCCATACCTACACTGGGAAATCGAAAAGCGTCTGGTCAGAATGACAAACGTAATCCGAAAGACGCGACACCTGAACGAGCAGCAATACGCCTTCGAGCGTCTTAACAAACGGAAAGGAACCTGGGGCAGTGTGGTGGACCGCGCGAGAGCCATGGCTAGCCGCATGGACAGCACACTCTCTGATCTTGAAGGCTGGAACGATGACTCGCCCCCGTGGAGACCCCAGTCGGCGTTGGGGAGCTATCTCTGGCTGGCCGCAAAGCTCTATCAGCTCATCGACGAGGCGGCGGACTGGCGCTTGATCAGTGACCACTTGGGCACCCAGTCGCCGCTGCATCCAAGACGCACCCTCGAGCAGTACTACAACTGGACTTCCGAGGACACGGCCCACAGGGACCGGCAACAGGTTGTGTACCGCGGGACACGCATGAGAAATGACCCCGAGGCAATTGCGAGGGTTGTGATGGTCGATCAGCTTTGGCTTTGGATCTTGGATGAGAGTAGGTCGACATACTCAAACCCAGTCATTTTCCACCACAGCTAACCATCAAATAGACACCATTCTTACGGCCTATCCCCGGAGATGGGGACGCAACAAGCCGGACCCCTCTGCTGTTCACCGGGCAATCCGAGACCACCTGGGCACCACGGACAGCAGGCAAATCACCTCGGTCTACGACTTGGCACTCATCATCATCGACGAATGTTCCAAGGTCTTCTTTGACAGGGCAAAACCGGATCTCCGCCCCGAGGTGGTGGAAGTGTTTGGCTCGGCCATCTCGAACATTGTAGGCAACTCCATGTTTTACCAGGGCGGGATCAATCACTAACACTGCCATCGCGCAGTCAGAGAAGAAAACGGAGGCGTACGAGCGTTTTGGACGCGACGTCAAGAGGATGAACAGCCAGGATCCACTCCAAACTGCCGAGGAGCTCCTGCGGAAGACGCTCAACATCAAGTTTGAGTGGTCTGCCTTGATGGAGGCCCAAAACGTTCTTGATCAGCTCCAGATCATGCAGGAAATCTTCACACAGCAAATCACCGTCATGAGTGACTTCGAAAAGGCTTTACGGGGGTTAAGCTGTGAGCCCCATGATGGGCTCAAGAGCGCCCTTGAACGGGCGGCCGGGCTGGTTTTGGACATGAAGCTCCGGCGGGATGAGCTTGCCAACCTTGAGAAGCGGCAGGCAAATACCAGAAGCCAGGTAGGTCCGCATGTGAGATGGAATCCCGGATTTAGCTAACACTTTTGTGACCAGCTTCGTGAACTTCTCGATATGAAGCAGCAGCAGGCCGGCATCATCGAGGCGAAGGCGGCAATCCGCAGAGCGGACGAGACTGTCATCCAAGGCAGGTCGATTGTGGTGTTTACTGTGGTAACCATCTTCTTCGTGAGCAAGCCCTGTCAATACCGAGGTACCCTTTTTTCCGGCTCCGTTAACTCGACTCCAGCTGCCCCTTTCTTTCTTCGCGACCGTGTTCGGCATGAACGCCCGGGAACTCGACAGCGGGACCATGAGCATGGGCACACAGTTTATGTGGATGTGTAAGCAAACCCTTGCCCCAGGATTGTATTGAGCCATGATCTAATTCCCATAATGCTTAGTTGTTCTGTCGAGCGTTGTCATCTCTGTGTCTCTCAGCATTGCCTTTAGCGCTTCGGCGCGGGATGTGGTATTCGGGACATTTCGCGCGGCTTTCGGCTTCCTCACGCGTCCCGTAAAAGGGAGGAATAGCAACACCAACAATCTTGCCGCCGCCTCGCCCCGTACGATCCGCGACTTTATGATAGCAAAGCAGAAGGAGTGGGAGGGCACCAGTCCCGTCAACGGCACTCCTAACGGCGCATTGCCCTTACACCGAAATCGGGAAACGAACGGAGGGGCCGCAGGGGTATTGGCACGGCTCTGGAGGCGAGAGTCTTCTTAACTCTAAATACATCAAATGGAGATCTCTCGGCCCTTCTCTAAAGCACCGGCGCCGGCGTCTAGCATGTCCCTGCACGCCGAAGACCGGCCTGCCCCGTCTCCCTTTCAGCCTCCGCTGCCCGCATCTGGTTGACCAACCCCAACACCTGGCCATGGATTTTCTCGTCAGCCGTGATCAAACCCCAGCTGTTCGAGAGCTTGTTCCCCGTGGAGAAGTCGATGGGGTTCCCGGACAGATCTGTCACAATACCGGCCCCGGACTCAGTGTAGATCAACTGCGAGCCCGCATGATCCCAAGTAGACCACGGGCCCTTTTGAGGCTTTGGCCACCGCAGCTGCACAAACTGCCTCCCGCCCAACACCATCGCCGCATACCGCATATGCGACGAGTAGAGGTTGGTGCCAGGGTACGCCGCCCCCGTAATCTCCGCCATCTCCTTTACCTTCTCCGTCAACGTAGCGGGACTCTTCTCCGAGTCCACGAAGTGCACACTCCTCAAATCAACCGCCTTCCCCACCCCCCGATCAACCCTCCTCCCCTCCATCAACACCCCGCTCCCCATCGGCCGCACCGTCGCCCCCTGCCCCCGCACCGCAGAAAGCATCAACCCCATCCCCTCCTCATCCAGCACATTCTCCTGCACCTTCCACTCCCCGTCCGCCATCTCCTCCTCAAACCTCCAATTCGGACACCCCAACACACCCACCACCTCCTTCCCATTCTCCAACAACGCCAAAGAAATAGCATACTGCCCTCCTTGCATGTACGCGCTCGTCCCATCAATCGGATCAAGACACCACACCCTCCCACTCCCCACGTCACCCGGGCTGCCCCCGTCCGTGTCAGACCCGGACGACATGGAACCAAGCTCAATAACCCCCATCATTTCCCGCACCCCCTCCGGCCGTCCAAGCAACCCCTCGCTCTCCTCATCCCCAAGCCTTGTCGTAGCAACCAGCTCCCACACCTGCGCGGCTAGTTCAGAATCCTTGCGCAGTGCCGCCGCGTCCTCCTCGCCGAGGATCTGGTCGCGGGGGAACGCGGCGTGCACGGCCGCGATGAGCAGGGCCTGCGCGGCGAGGTCGGCGACCGTGACGGGGGAGGTGTCGGGTTTGGCGAGGGAGAGGCGGCGCGGGAGGTCGGTGTTGAAGGGGTCCGAGGGGTCGTTGCTAGTGCCTGTCGGGGAGTGGGGGTGGAGGAATTGGGAGATGATGGAGACTGGGGAGGCGCAGGGTTCCTGTTCGGAGGTGGGGGAGGCGCAGATGTTGGGGTTGGAAGTGTCGGAGTCGGTGGCCGGGGAGGGAGGGGAGGGTGGGTTTGTTTTGGCGGCGTTGATGGTGGCGAGGACGCGTTTTGTGACGAGGGCTGCGCGTTGGACGGCGAGTTGGGCGATGAGGAGCTCGTGGGCGTAGGGGGTTTGAGTGAGTGATGGGACCGTCATCTTGGCGGTGGTGGGTGGGGTTTAGAGTGAGATACGAGATGCTTCGAGGGTCGTGTGAAGTCGTGGTTTTAGGTGAGGTTGTTGGAACCTGGGCCTGCTCAAAACACCGCAGTTTGTAAAAAAGATGGTGGCTGAATGAGGCGAGGTGAAACTCCCGCTATCAACTTCAGCATCTGAAAAGTCGAAACTGCTGAAATGATGTATGACATGAGGTTTGAGGATCTCGAGGGGAACCCGCGGTATATGGATGGTTCTCAGCTCGAAGTTCGCATGACACGTTCCGTTTCGGCTTCCCCTTTTTCTCGCCTGACGCGCAATTTGAGCGCCGGCACGCGCGTTGTCGGACCGCGAGGTCAAGTCAGGCGCCACCGGCACGCCGGACGCCGTTTCATTGGCCCAGAACCACGTGTTGGGGTCGTTTTTGTGGTGTGGGGTGGCGAAGCTGGGGGCGCAGGGACGCACGCTCGGCCTCGTTGACCCGACTCGACCGTGACAGCACTCAGCAGAGGCCGCCTTTGTGAATTCCGGGTGCTGTTGGGGAATAGTAAGGGAAGCTCGGATCACGGATAACACAAGGAGCCGCCGAAGATTCGGTTCTCAGTAACGCCTCCATGGGCTTGTGCGGTCCGACATCGCTGATAAGCCGCCGCCTTTGCTGGGGGGTTGGACGCCTTGCAGTGAGCCCGGGGCTGATGGACAAGGGCCCGGGCCCAAGTTCGATTTGTATTGGCCCCCCAACTCTGTTCCCAACCGCGCGGGTCCAACATGCACCACGCTGCCTGCCGTCACCCCCTTTCCCCTGCCAATACAACGAGACGAGAAAGGTTGACGCAGTGAAAATTGATACCCGTACCGGGGTGTGGTGGACGCCTTGCCGCTGGACCGCTAGTTTCCGCTACCATCCCCCCTCCGTTGTCGCTTGGTGTTCCCGGATATGGTTTGGTGTTTGAGGACAAACAGACACGGCGGTTTTCAGTTGGTCAACCGGACGGCCTGCTCGTTGCTTCGCCATCTTTGGGCCCAAACATGTCATTGTCAGCACTCTTTCCCCGCAAAATGGTGCCGTTGTTGGATGAGCATTCCGGGGGCTGTACACTTCAAGGGGACGCGAACCAGCAATCCCAAGTCCAGTCAAGCGAGCCGGGAATCTCAAAGGAGCGAGCAATGCGAGACATGGGCGTGCTTCGTTCTGCTAGAGTTCCATTGTTGGGTCCCCGCTGACTGATGAACCCGACAAGGCGTGCTCCGCTGGAGTTTCGTCGAGGGACACAGCCCACTCGCACTTGACTCAAGTTCCCAAACACCCTCAAGCCCGGTGCTAGCTCTGGTAGCCCGCACTGTAGGTCATGACTGATGATGAGAGGAAAAATGACAAGATTGACGCCTTCGGTCTGGAACTGGAGAGGTGGCAAAACCTCCCTGACTAGCCCCCTTGCCTAAAGTACCTGTTGAAGGGCGGTAGTCATCTACAAAACCCCTGCCAGGTATCCCTCTATCTTATCGTGTCGGAAAGGAGGAGGACGCACCTTCATCAGGCGCGAACCGCCTCCAGCCTATGCTCAAAAGGCTAACAGCCAAGAACATGGTTCGAGGAGGTCGCTTAATCCACAAAGGTCGCCATATCTGGGCTCGAAAGTTAGCTTCGTAACAAAGAGGCCTGGTCCGATGCTAAATGTTTGGAGTCAGCATGTTGGGCTACTGTTGGGTTTGGTCAGAGCCTGGGCCGGAACCCGTTTCGTTTGTCCAGTGACCAACAGCCCTGGTCAGAGTTTAGGATGTCATGATCGTCTCCTGTCTCCTGTTGCGATGACTCTTGTTTCAAGGTCGTGCGGATGACCGCAAACAGTTGTTGGTAATTGCAGCGGAGGAAGCCTGGTTGTTGGTCCCAAGACTCTCCACTACCATGGCATGAACTGATTCCGGGGTGGTCCTCCGAACCTGCCTGTGGGATCGTAGCGGGGAACTAGGCTACGGAGTTCCGAATTGTATGATCCAGGCATCGAAATCATCATCAGAGTCTGATTAAAACTATTGGTAGGAGGGGGCGATGGGGAGGGTCGTGCGGAGTGTCACAGTTGGCACTGTCGTCAGGCCCAGGGGCGCCAAACGGAGAGATTCGGCCCCATTGCGGACGTATGGTAGCCTTTAGACAAGTTTGAGCGTTGTGAATCTATGAATAAGGGAGTGATTACAGATAGATGCTACCGATCAATGCTTGTTCAGTATTCAGCAGGGACCAAACTTGGTACAGTCTGGTCTGGGATTGCGTCAGAAGCATGGGACAAAAAAGGGGGGAAATGTTATATAAGTGCCTAGAAAATAAGGGATGATTTCAGGTTCTGTCTTGCACTGGCCCTACATCACATATCTATATAAGTATCTTCTACTTAGCTAATTCAGGCAACGTCTACCAACTCTATACTCTTAACAGGAACCCTTCGTAAAGAACCTACCCAATTCCCCGACCACTGGCAGACGTCGCAACGTGCCGTGTAGATATCTGTTAGTAATAATAGTATTGAATCACAGGCTCGCCCGGTACTCGCTCCTTGGTCAGCGGAGAGACGACTCGGTGGGATACTCTTCCGCGACCATGTCACGTCTTCCGGTCGCGATAGTGTCCCGGCACAGCTGGATCAACAGTTCATTTGTCACCGCCGAGATCATAACAATAACATGGCCACTCTCACCGGGCCGGGAAGGGACTCGTCACGGGCACCATCATCCAAACTCGAAATCTTTCCGATTCCATCATCGGCGAGTCGCGACAACAACAACCGCGCAGCAACCAACTTTCTCCAGACCGGAAGGAAATTCGATCCGCAAAAACTATCCAAACCAAGCATCGCTCCCGATTTCCTCATTTGCTATTCTCGGCGACGTCAAAGGAGACGCAACCGCGCTTCCGAGATTCCTGGAAACCCAACCCAACCTGCTCGCAGCGGTCGATGCTCGTAAGTGTGCCTTGCGCCAACCACGGCGGCTTACCCCAGGCATCGGGTGTTGTTTGCTAACAGCCTCCAGGGCGTCATTCAAATACCGCGATGGGCCATTCCAAGCGATCCGACACGCCGTCGAAGCCAAAGCACCGCCCCGACGCGGTCGCGCGCGGAGCCATCGTTTGGCTCCCCGCGAAGCGCTTCATCAAGCCTAAGCTACTTCCGCATATCCCAGCAGAAACGTTCGACCACCCAGTTCTGATCTACAGAGTACCCGAGCCTGGCAAAGCGCACGTCTTCCTCGTGAGTACCCAGTCCCGGTCGCTCAACTCCCAGGGCGGCGTCCCAACACCGTGGGCGGGCATGGACTAAGGCAAGACCCCTGCTTGTCGACACCCCCCACATATGGTCACGTAATTTCCGGGATGCTGATGTCCACCACAACCACATCAAATTGACTATTGCCGACCTTTCGCTGCAACTACAATACAATCGCCGGCATCGCTGGATTCCTCATCTTCAGATATATCCTCTACATCAGCCTCCAATGCCCCAGCCACAATTTGGGCTCTGCGGATGGCCCTAATGCCTGCAAAGGTCGTGTTTAGGTCGGTATCAACCCTCTTCCTTTTCCTAGGCTTGATAGCTTCCAACTATGCCTGTAGAGCCTCGTTTTCGGCCCTCATAATAGCCATGTCGCTGTCTATACTGTCAAAGGCCTTGTTGACCTTCTAGAAGAGCTACCGTTAGGTCCTGGTAGGCTATGTTTAGTCGGTAAAATCGGCTAACTGTCGGCGAAGGTTAATACTCTTCTTTGGTATAGTCTACGTTGTTGGTTCGGCGAAGAAAATAGGTCCTAGGGTAACTAGAGGATATAAGGTATCTAGATAACTTGTGTTTTAGGGCGTAGGAATTGAAATATAGGTATTTTCGACTAACAACTAGCTTATTAACAGTTTAGTAACGTTGACCAGCTATAACCCTAATACCTTCTACTCCAATAAGATATTACTACCTATTAAGGCTATTAGTCGAGCTTTATAGTAGTATTCTATAAAATTCTACTTACCTATAATATTTATATCGTTCTATAGAGCTATAGTAGTTAAGTATTTATAGTAGGCTATCTTTAGAGATAAGAAGATAGATAAATCTAATAGTTAGAGGATATAGGAGTAGTATAGTAATAGGTAAATAATATAGATATAATACTTAAAGTATAGCTATATAAAGTTATTACTAGTATAACTACTATAGC
>MU854653.1:0-23871 GCA_033296685.1 Parachaetomium inaequale | reverse complement strand
TGTGTGGGAAATTAACCGTTCGCTTATATTAACCGTTCGCTTATCAAGCACGTTAGAGGATGTTGGTTCAATATCCATTGCCAATCGGGTAAGGTGGGATGATCTTGGCCTGCATTATCATGAACATTGCGGCCTGTGTGAATGACGATATAAAAGTGGTAGGGGGGTCCGTCCTGACGCGCACAAGCAGTGATTCAATATGCCCCTCTACGACGTGGGTACTGTACCCTAGAAGCCGTCTGTTGCTATTGGCCTGCTGCGCCGATTCAGGTATTTCGAGGAACAAGATACATGTGTGTATTAAGGTCTGCACAAACAGGTTCCTGACCATCACCAGCGTCCAATCCGGCGGTGAGCATGAGCGCATCGGGTTCGTTCACGGTGACCTCCATCCAGCCAACATCATCCTCGACACGAACGAAGACATCCGGCTAGCCGACTTTGACAGGGTCCGGCGGAGTGACGAGCTCCAGGCGGCGAGCGAACCGTTCTGTGAGTTGAACAAGGACTTCAAGACGCCACTTGCAGGTCCAGTGAGCGAGCCGGTCTCGTTTGCGTTGTGTATCTACACCACCAGACTTGAACAATGGCCTTGGCATGATCTGAAGTTCAGAGATCGGGTCCAAAGGACTCGGATGGCGAGAAATGCGTTCTGCCAGTATCCGCAGACACACTCTTCGGCGGAGTGGTGATTGAGGGCTGGCTTGGAGAATACGTATCGATAGCAGCAGTGGAGGAGGATGTTTTGTCATGGCTTGGAAAGACGACGACTGAGGGTGAGACTTTGCGGCAGGAAGCTTTGGAGAAGGGGGATGCTCGGCAATATGACACGTTGAGAGCTGAGTGCAAGCAGTTCATCGCTGATCAGGCCTTTTAAATACATGTAACTGCCAGGTTTCCCCCCCGCCCGAAATTGTACTCGAATTCATCGACGATAACGAGGGAAAGGTAAACGCTCGGTTCTGACAGCCTCATCTACCTACTCTAAGAGCATGAATATCGTGCCGGCATCCACTTGAATTTCCATTTGACGCTCATTCCTTTTCTTCAGTAATTCCCATCGTTCCGTAAACTCCCTCTCGTCTGGCGTCGGACCACTCATGTCGTCCGTGACGAGTGCTGTGCCAACCACTCTCAACGTGGACCTCCATTCATTACTTCCGTCAACCCTGACCAAAAGGGCTCTCCTCGATGAACGGACCCAGCACATGATATCCCTCAGCTCGACGAGACCCGTGGCCACACCCATCTTGTGCCGAGTGAAACTATTGTGCCAGTCTCTAGCCAAGTAGATCCGAGGCTGAACGGGTGCTGTTCTGTCTGTGGTTTGTTGTGGTGTGTTTAGGGATCGGAGTAGAACAGGAGTACAGTGTTCAACCCCTTCGATGTAATTCTGAGCTGTCCCTGATTGACTTTTCTGCTGTTTCCAGACGACATTACTTGGCCTGTTAAAGCACATTGCCTCGACCTTTGAATCATCAGATTCAAGGAGCGTGCCGAGCAACTTGTCGTACTCCCTGTGAGCGCCCCCCACTTCGTCCCTTGGGAATATGCTCTGGATGGCAATGGGCCACTCTGCGGTATCCTCGGGGCTAGAAATGACATCACTGGCCAAAGGTCCAACGCAGACGATGCACCCTACAAGACATGCCGAGAGGCAAAATACAAGAGGGCTCTTCGGATTGTCGATAAGTTGAGTTGAGTCGGCTTCGTCCTTGTGTTGCTTCCAGATCTGACTCCAGGGGTCGCTGTGGTTTTCCATCAGGAGGCTCTTTACTAACGCGCCGACCAGGAGAATTTGTGAGTCCTCCTTGAACAACTTCCGGGCGTTCATGAACACCATGGTGTCCTTCCACACATCGTAAAGGGATTTGTTGAAGTCCATCGGAAACCCCCCGGCATCGGTAGCAAGCCCCACGAGCCCATAGACTTTGTCGATTGGCAAAGGCATTTAGCTTCCCTATGTTCTTCCAGAAGTCTCTTGAGGGTGTGCGAGTCGTTGTACTTTTCTTTTCGAAGTAGCCTGTCCAACCTCAATGGCCCAGTGTTTCCATCGCCGTGGTGCATGGCGATGAGGTGCATAAAGTTCTCCCACGTGGAGGACTGGTTTCCGAAGCAGACTCGGAGCCGCCTTGCTCGTCCAATCTCCTGGAGTATCCATAGGCGACCCCAGTATTCGTCGGTTTGCAAGCATCGAACCATTTCCTGCTGAAACGCTGTTGCCGCGCAAGGAGGAGTCTTCTTCTTGCGGTTCGCCTTTCTCAGGCTTCACCGCATCCATCATCTTCCCTTCAAACCTTTCATATCCGCTTCCCAGCCAGACCACCACGGTGTCGGCTCTAAAGTAGATCTCCTTCATAAGGGGAAGCTCCTGGAGCGGCGCCACCCTCCAGTCCTACAACACCAACGCGACCTCGTGGGCGCTGGCCAAGTACCTCTACAAGACCGGCGCGAGGTACGCACTGGTGCCCATCGGTCTGGCCATCGGCTTTGGCATGGTTGCCGTGCACCGCGTCATCGCATACGTGAGTGCCCCTCTTCCCCATCTGCTCTAGTGCTCATCACCTCCCCACCCGAAACCATCTGCTGACAGCTCTCTCTCGCGCAGTTCGTCCCCAAGATCCGCAGCTTCTCCCTCTACGACGTCAACCTGCCCCAGTTCATCCAGTACGCCGGCTACATCCCCTACAACGCGTCGCAGACGTGCGTGCTGTTCAGCCAGGTCATCGCGGGCTTCTTCGTGCAGTTCTACCTGCGCAACTACCGCCCGCGCATCTTCAGGGACTACTCGTACCTCGTCACGGGTGCCTTCGACGGCTCCAGCCTCGCCGCGCTGTTCATCCTGTCCTTTGCCGTGTTCGGCGCAGGCGGGCCCTCGGTGCCGTTCCCCAAGTGGTGGGGGAATAATGTGGATGGGTATTATGATCTTTGTCCTGCGCCCGAGTAGGGGAAGCAAGTTGTGGGTTTTCGTTTTTGGGTTGGTTTGGAGAGTAAGAAAGGGAGGGGGTTTCTCATTCAGGCTGTGGTCGTCACGGGTGGCTTGCATTTTGAGTTTAACCGTTGGTAATAACCGGCTGGCCGGTGGCTTCGCTTCCGCGGCCCTTGCAGTGCTCGAAGTCAGCTACACTCGGGAGTTGAGATGCGAGCATGCGACTGTGTGCGTCAGTTCTCATGACCGCATGTCATTTGCTCCGAGTTCCGAAAGTTGGTGGACGTCGACACCGGTCATGAAGGTTAGGGCCGGGGAGGTTGGAGGCTTTTGTTCCTGGTTTTCCATCAGCGGAACTATCAGCATTTGAAGGGTAGCAATTGGCGCGTGCGAAAGACAACGAGTTCCCTTCAACGCTGATGGAATGACAAAGCGCTAGACTTGCTGCAACCAGGGCGGAGAACCTGGTTCAAAGGTACTTGACAACGCATCATGCTCATAATCCGGGGAAACAAACTGCCCGAAGGAAACATAAGATTGAGGACCTTTTGGCCTAGCTCAACGGACATTCGTATGTCTGGATGTCTGTGCCCATGGATCAACGCGTCCTCGGCGGTTTGAGTTGTGTTGAATGTTGTGCGGTTTGATGAGGGGTTGGTGACAGCGAAAGATGAAAGAGGATGGCTGTGCGAGGCGATGCTGGAGTTCAGGAAGGCCTGAATGAGATATCCCGAGTATAAAATGGGCAAAGACCGTCGAGTGAAGGCAGCTGGCATAATCATCCCATCATCATCGAGACATTCCAAAAACCCCAACACCCCTCAACCAAGCCAGCACACTCAACATGAAGCTCACTGCTCTCATGGCCATCTTTGGTCTTATGGCCACGGCCGCTGCCAACCCCATTCCCGAGGCCGAGCCAGCCCAACTTGAAGGTAGAGTGCCATCGGATTTGCTCATTCCAAAGAATACATTACCACCACCCTTTCCGTTACGGGGCGCTTGAGTTCAGTTGGAAATGAGAGTCACGCTTCTGACAATCAAGCAGCCCGCAGCTGTCCCGCCGGCATCATTCTCGAAAGCTGCCTCCGTCAATGCTCAACTTCGAAGTGCAGAACCTGCTGCAACAGGTCGTGCGTTATCTGTTAGACGATGTGGCAGCAGTGACGTGTGTTGGTGGTCAAGAAGGAGACGGACGTGGGAGCCGGGGGAGGGGCGGAATCGAGTGGACAAGCACAAAGGTTGGAGGGGTGGTCACGAGAGCTACTCAGTCCAGTTTGGGCACCATCATAAGACACCCAACTACCCTAATCAACCTGCTGCTGTCTTCATGCACGACACTCAGAGCACTGGGCGTTCAGTCTATGAAGAACCCCTGTCTCCCAGAGTTGCCAACATATATCCGTGTCCCAACTAAGTCATTGTCCACGTCCTCTGTGGTGTGATCCTAGCATGCCTTGTGGCGTAGCTAATAGTTCTACCAACACGTTAGCCTTGGCTAACAAGCGGGGTTCGCGGTTCTGTTCGCAGCCAGGAGAATGTTGGAGTGAAGCGAGCAAGATTGGCACTGTGAGACACGGGCAGCAGAAACAAGACATGTCGCTCTCAAAGAACTGTTTTTCCGAATATGAAAGACCACGCAGTGGCGTCGATTAAAATCAGTCAGCAGTCGCTAGTAGTATATCAGGTATCGGAGCGTGGATAGACCTAATGTGTACGTCCTAACGGGATTACAACCATATGCGGAAAGCAAGTGCAGCCTGGCCATCGTCGGTGACCTCAAATGCTAAAGCATATACAGTATTCCTTAATACAAGGTCTTATATTTATCGATGACTGCGTTTTGGAAAACGGAGTCAAGCTCTCAAAAGGCGACCATCAAGCTCAAAAGTCCCGTGCACTTTCGAGATTTCGCTTTGGCGTCTTCACGTCCAAGCGAGATGGGAAGTCCATCAAGGATGCTGTCGCGCTGAATAGCGAGGTAAGACTATCTGCTGGATATTTGAGGAGAATACTACGGAGCATTCGAGTTGCCCGGGATTGTTGATGTAAAGGGGCTGGATTCTGGAGTCGAATCCACGCCGACAGAAACTTAGGAGTCAAACCTATCTACCCTTGATCGTGCTCCAGCCACGGCAAGAGTTAATGGTCATATGCTTTGAAGACCACAGTATGGCACCGAGATCCCGATGCCAGGCGGCTCTGAAGCCATCAAACGACGGCAATCGAACGACGGAAGGGTGTTGGGGTGTTGTGATGACATACCTATGTTCATTGATGTGGAGCACTAACCAGCGGCTGGCTTGGAGAGTCTATTGGATGAGGGCATCGCAACCGTTTGCTGCAGCTGGCAGGGGTAAAAGGCCATCCCTACTCACCTCGGGTTTGTACCTGGGCATATTCTCTCTCCTTTCTCACACTCGCTATCCTCCGTCCTTTGAGGTAGTTCCTTGTACTTAGGTATCCAGGTCACAATAAAGTACTTGGTCCAAGTCTAAATAAAGTCAAGCAGTTTGCACAATTGGTATCGTGACACGGCGATATCCCTCTCTTGACCATGTACCTGCCCGTCGAGCTTGTTTTGTCCCCTTCTTGGGCCCCGTATGCTCTCATTGGTCATGTTCGCCGCCCGAGCCCGTTTTGGCTACCAAAGAAAGCAACCGGGTGCTGACGCGTCATGACGCGCTGCGGCTCTGCGGCTGTTAGGATAATACCGAGTCCTGGGCCGTCGTTTTTTAAGGGCTGTTTCAAGCTGATGATCTCCGGCGGGTCGATCGGTCCTGTTTCTTCAGTGAGATATCACAAAGGAACAGAAATGTTGGCGTAGAGCCCTCCTTGAGCTGTGACGCCAGGTCAGGGGTCTTTTGATCGGGCGGTCCTGCATGGCGTCGGTTGCTCCCGAGCTGCAAGCTGGGGGTCAAGGGTCGTCTTGTGTGGGGACACCTCGCGGGTCGGCGTGACCCCAATCCCGGTTTCCGGGGCTGGAAGATAAATAGGCTAAAATGACCGGAAAGCGCTTGCTGGCTTGTTATGTGCATCCCGTAGACTACGCTGCCGAAGTGAGGTCTGCGAGTCGGGTTGTCCTAAGACTCAACCGTGACCGTCTGCGGGTTTGTCAACAAGCAGCCGCCACTCTTCACAGAGTTTGGTTGCGGATCCCGTACCCGTCTCAGTCTCTCTTGGCAATCGCCGAGCCCTTGGCTCTTCCAGACTGTGAGGCGAAAAGGCTGGGCAAGATTCGATACCAAACTCCTTCTCTTCACGCTGCCTGACCATTGCGTATTTGCAAGCGAGGCGCTAACTTCCCCGCGCAAGCATTCTAGAACATACACGCTGGGTAACCTTCCGTTTCCCATTCCCCTGTTCTCGGAGCGACATGCCTCTTCCCCGACCGGGCTTCCCGATCAAGGCAGTTGTTGAGCCCAAGCACCCACAAAATCACGGAACACACTGAAAGCCACCCTATTCCGTTAGCCCAACGGTAGGGACAGTGGTACGAACATACAAAACAGGTAAACACATCCAGCACAAGACCGCAAGGGCTTGGGTCGCATTGATCGAGTTTAGCCGGCGGTTGAATCGGAAGTTCGATCCCTTGGCGAGATGGCAGTGTGTTTCGGCAAGGCTGGCCCCTTTCTTATTTGCCGAGCGATCCAAAACAACCAAGAAAACCCATGACCCGGTTACCACTCACCAGGCCTCTCAGACCAAGAGGGACATGGGCACGGCCGTCTGAACCGAGGCGTGGCGCTGACGACGCCATGCAGGCAGCCAAGGGGTGTGCCACGGAGATTCTGGTCCAGTATTCTCCATGGTTTTCCAGGAATTGTTGATCTTCGCTGCAGTGTGGGGAAACTGGGGTACATATTCATGTGGGACGGAGAAGACGTGTGCGTGCGTCCGCAGGAGAGGGCACGAATAGTGCTATGACGAAGAAGGATCGTGTTTGAACCTCCAAGACCGTCATCGCAGCCAACATAAGTAGGTACCTATCGAGGGTACCTCTGCAGGTTTTGTCCTGGGTCTTGGGGAACCCTTCGGGACGCCTTGTTGGCGAAACGGGGCAGTTTCCAAAAATGGCAATTTCCAAAAATGGCAACCCCAGATCGGTATTGACGCGCCGAGAAAGCTTGTCATATGAGTGGCAAGGGTGGGGTGCGCTATGTGGGAAGCTGGGGTAGCGCCTGAACAAGGTTACACGGACAGAGCCAGCCTGACATTGCGAACCAGAGCTTTGGCCCCGACGAGGAGCAAGGAAGCCACCAGAAAGGCTAATAACGGTGACTGGGGTAAGAGAAGCGGAGGGCAACTCGGCCCCAGGCACCAGGGGGAAAAGGAGACCGTGTATATAAGAGCCCGGAAACCTTCCTCGAGAATCGTGGATTGGCAGTCAAGTCCTCTCCATCCACTCTACCAACCCGAACACCCCTCCAACACAATTCCAGCCGGACCCAGCTGCCACAATGGTCGCCTTCTCTTCCCTCTTCCTCGCCGCCTCGGCGGCCACCGCCGTTGTCGCCGCCCCTGGCGAGATGCCGGGCATGTCTTACAAGCGCCAGACGCTGACCAGCAGCCAAACGGGCACCAACAACGGCTTCTACTTCTCGTTCTGGACCGACGGCGCCGGACAAGTCAGCTACACCAACAAGGCCGCGGGCGAGTACAGCGTGACGTGGTCTGGCAACAATGGCAACTTTGTCGGTGGCAAGGGCTGGAACCCTGGCGCTGCCCGGTATGTCTCTTCGCTATGCCATCACTTCCCCGCCACACAATGTACTAACACTGCAGTTTCCTAGCACAATCAACTACTCGGGCACCTACAGCCCCAACGGCAACTCGTACCTCTCGGTCTACGGCTGGACGAAGAACCCGCTCATCGAGTACTACATCGTGGAGAACTTCGGCACCTACAACCCGTCCACGGGCGCGACCAAGCTCGGCAGCGTCACGTCCGACGGCTCCGTCTACGACATCTACCAGACGACCCGCACCAACCAGCCGTCCATCGAGGGCACCTCCACCTTCCAGCAGTACTGGTCCGTTCGGCAGAACAAGCGCTCGTCCGGGTCCGTCAACACGGCGGCGCACTTCAACGCCTGGGCCGCGCTGGGCCTGAAGCTGGGCTCGCACGACTACCAGATCGTCGCCACCGAGGGCTACTTCTCGAGCGGCTCGGCGGACATCACCGTCAGTGATGGCGGCAGCTCCAACGGTGGTGGCTCGACCGGCCAGACGACCACGTCGGTGAAGCCCCCTACGACCACCACCACGTCGACCAAGGCGGCGACCAGCACGGCTTCGTCCGGCTCGGGCTCGGGATCGGTGAGTTACACGAAAGGATGGTCTTCAGTAATGTAGGGAGATGCTAACACACTGTGATAGTGCTCGGCCAAGTGGGGACAATGCGGAGGCAATGGGGTACGTTCTTTCTTTCTCTTCGTTCTCCTTTTTTCCCTGTATGGCATGCATGGCTGACGAGGTGACAATAGTGGACCGGCCCGACCTGCTGCCAGTCCGGCTCGACTTGCAACTTCCAGAACAACTGGTACTCGCAGTGCCTGTAAGGGAATGTATACTAAGCCGACTCCGGATGAAGTCAGATGTGTAAGTGAGAGTTGGGGTTGATGTTTGTGGTGATGGGATTTAAGGGGTGAAGATGTGCAGTCGGGGGTTCAGAGCAGGGGCTCAGGGGGTATTTGTCCTTCTGCCATGGGCGCAGCTTCGTGTCTATACTTCTTTTTGCAACCACTCAGTTGCCGTACAAATTCAGTATATCAAATGCATTTGCCTTCTTCATATACCTCATTCCTGTCTCATCTTACCCTTACGAAATCATCTCGTCCTTGTTCTTTCGTAGCTCCCTTCAGCTCCCTTCAGCTCCCGCCAACACCCCCGCGGGCAGGTCCAGCATTGCCTGGTCCGGCAGCAATGGTGATTGGCTGGAGCCGTTGCCTGGTGAGTCTCCCGGCGCCAATACTACAGCCTCGCGGTTCCAACTGGCACACAGGTGACCTGGCTTCCAGACTGGCTGTAGGCTGGTGATTGGGCACTTTCCTGCGGGGTAAAAGGTGCTCAACTGCTTTTATTCGCTTGAACGAACGGAAGAGCGAGGGCACCGCCAACTTCAACATTGATGTTGACCATTTCATCATCTGATGTCCCTCTCTACCTACTTCTCGGGAGAGTTCTACCAGATCTCGCCCCCTTGAGACCCTACATGTACGCTATGCAGCCCCACGAGCAATACCAACATTACATTCCACAATTTATTCTCCGCAACTTCTCTCATCACTACAAGCCTCCGAAGGGGGATAAAACCGAGAAGCGGAGGAGCTCAGACTAAGGCAAACGCATAAGAAGGGGCGAGAATGCGCTCAACATTGTGGATCTTACGTCGGAAGAGCATCAGCTGCGCGAAACGCCTGTGTCTCGATGGTTTGGCCAAGTGGATATGTACAACGACGCTGCCGATGCTATCAATAGCAAGAAGAGTGTTGAGGCCGGACTCTCCAAGCTCGAGTCGTGTACCGCCGAGATTCTCTAGAAAGTCAAAAAGGCATACGAGAACGGTGACAAAGGCATAGCCCTCAATCGACTGGAGAGAGACCGTCTACGCAAGTTCTTATTCATTATGAAGTACCGAGGCCCAATTTTTTACGGGAAATACATCTCGAAAGACCTATCTAGCTACTAGGCCGAGGACAAGAACCTTCTTCGCTCCTATATAGCGGAAAAGGGTTTCGCGAGCCCTAGGGACGTTTGGCTTCACAATCTTCGCGCTATCCTGGATCTCGAAATAGATACTAAAGGCGAGTGGATAACCAAGTTACGAGAAACTATATTCCCCGCCGATACAGCGATATTTGTATACTATATATAGGGATCCTATATAGCGTTCTATACACTAAGCAAAGAGGGCGATAAGTTTATCCTTACTGACCAGTGCTATAATGTCTTTGAGGGGCCAACCTATAAAACAATCTCCGTTATCACTGGCGAATCCTTAGGATCCCTATACCTATCTTTCTACGAGTTCGGCCCTATATCTCCTCGCCTAATCATTGTACTACGTAGTTTCGTACTCCCCCAGGCGCTCGCGGATACCGATCCAAGGATAAGAGATACTCGAAGAACGTACCTTAAGGCGGCGGCGGTATAGTTTCCGAATTCCGAGAGAATCAAATCCATCCTAGCCGACCTGCCGATTACCAAGGCTATAAACTCGTACACAAGGGTCGTCAACGGCCGGCTGGAGCTGGCACCGGGGGAGACAGGCAAGCGGCGGAGCAGTGACAGGTTCGACTTTCTCTTCTAGTCCATCAAACGAAAGCACATCGACATCATCAACTCCATCTTCTTCGACAATATCCTCCATTGCAAGAGCATCGTCTTCCGCTCCGTGCTGCCTTTCACACGGACCCTCGAGGCATACATGACGATGAGGGATTACGGGTTCAAGACACTAGGTGTCGGCGAGCACGGCGCTTCGACCAGCCGTGGTATCTGTTTGGAGAAGTTGTCCGCGGTGCTGAAATCTTTGGGATCTGACAAAACACCTGTTTGGCACGACGGCGAGGAGGCGAGGCAGCAGGGCCATTTCAGCTCGGTTGATGATACCTGGTTAGACATGTTCAAACTATCCTACAAATGCCTTAGGTTGGAAGGGTCCCCTTTTTTCGAAATCTACTCCACGTTAGGTAAGACAAGCATCATTCCATTGACAGCGTCTTCAAACTGCTGACCGAGTTGGTTCTGTCAAAGGGGGAACCACGGAGACGTTCCTGAAGGATTTGGAGCAATCGTGGAGACTGTACCAGCTCCAGACTCTTGTCTTCAACCTGACCGCAAGTTTTGACAACCATGTTTGTTGCAGAGTCCGCACCAATTTCATGGGGTTCCTTGTCCGGTTCCATCCCAAACGAATTTGGCTTTACGTGAAACATCTGAGGTGGGTGACCTCTGCCGAATACGCTATGCTCCGGGATAACTTCTTTGGCCTCGCTCCCATATATGCGGAAAAGTCAAAAACACTAATGTCGTCTGGGCCAGAAGATGGCATTGTGAGAGGTGAGTTCTGGGATCTTAAGTCGGACCCCCCCCTTTCCGGCCACCCCACATTCCGGCCACTTTGCATATGCACACCGCTTTTTCAACCCAACCTCTTCAACTTACCACAACTTAGTCAATCTTTGGCCAAACAAGCTCATTTTTTGAATACAGCTCTCTCAGTTCAAGATGCCTTATACTGAACAAGATCTACAAGATACAATTGCAAAATACTACCAAGATCGCCATTCAATTCGAAAGATCTCGCAGGAATTCGGCATCCCACGCTCTACTCTTCAAGACCGTGTATATGGTACCCAGACCCATTCAACGGCAGCCGAACCGCAACAGACCCTTAGCCGGGTACAAGAAGATTACCTTGTACAATAGGTCTTAACCCAGGTTGCCCTCGGCATTCCACTAACCCACGGCCAGATCAGAGAGTTCGCCGGCCGAGTCCTTGAGGCATAGGGAGCTACCCGTACGACTGTCGGAAAGCGCTGGATAACCCGGTTCATTCGAAGGAACCCAGTCCTTCTAACCTAGCGAGCCCGTAAGATAGATTCGGCGTATATCAATAGGGCTACTGACTTAGTCATCCGTAGTTGGTAGCTATGGCTGAATATCCTAGCTATCAAGGACATCTTACCGGCTAACTGCTATAACTTCGATAAGTATAGTATTATAGAAGGCCAGGGGACTAACGGCTTGGTAGTTGGAAGCTCCCAAACGTGTACGATTCAACGGAAAGTCCCTGGTTCGCGTGTCTAGACTTCGTTCTTTAAGTGTATCTCAGCAATAGGGGTAGTACTCCTACTAGCTGTTATTTTCAAGGGCAAGAGCATTCAATAACGTTGATGTTCTCGAGCGGCTGCTTGAAGACACATTGCATTTCTCGATTTAGACTCACACAACAGCGTTTTATATGGAGATAACTGCCTGATTCACTCACGTCTGGGACCCGGATGGATGTCCACGTGGGCGTGTCAGGCAGCTTGGCAGCCGACCGTGTTGCAGCGCTCGCGTATGCGATCCTCCCTCGGTAGGCTCATAATCCCAAAGCGTGGAATGGCGCCTCCTCCCCATGCTGCAGTCCTCTGTTGATATGTGGGCTAGCCCTGCCCCCAAGGCTTGCTCACTGCTCAATAGGGGGAGTAGTCTGAGCAAACATATTGCGAGAGCCTCGCGAACTTGGCCCCCAGGGCGCTGGGATGCTCCGCAACAAAACCGACGAATTGTTCGTGTCGCCGCGCCTGCTTGTCACGCCCCTGACCAAGGGGCCCAGTCCGGGGATGCAGGCGGCGATGATGGTGGTGGCGCCTTCAATACTACAGTGTAGAAGAAAATCAGTACGGAGCAGGGTCGTTGATGGTACTGAAGATAACGGCTTACGCGGTCCAGACGACGAGGCCAGAGGCATTATAGGAGAAGTCCTCGCCGGCGAGGACTCTAGGAAGAGCGGTATTGTAGGCGGTGATACCAGCGGCACTAAACACATCAGAACTGACGCAGGAAGGCCGCTTAAGGGGGGGCACTTCGTATACCAATCCTACGCCAAATACAGCGCTGAGCGTAAGCTTTTTCCTCTAGCTTATCGAGAAGCTATTAAAAAAATTGATAGTAGGGTAGATAGCAAGGTATAAATCGGTATATATAGAGATGACTGAAGATAGTAGTTAGATTGTAAATACTATACATCCGATATCTATATAATAGTATAGCACTCACCCCTGGTATAGATAGCGTAACTGACTAAGATTGAGACTGGGAAATACTTGTCGAGCATTATATCGAAAACTAGAAGCGACCTAGCAGGGGTATACTAGCCGAAGAGCATAAGAATGTATACTAGTTGACTGAGTAGATAGAGTGTCGCTAGAAACTATAGGAAGATGTTTTATTATTTCTAGTTTATACTAAATATCTATATAAGTAGTAAGACGATAGCCAGCTTTAGTATACCAGACGATAGAATCCTAAGACAAAAGCTGATAGTAGTCTATAGAATCGTACTAGACTTCTGCTCTTTATAAGTATAATAAAGGGTTTATCGATATCCGACTAGACACCTAAGATTAAGAAGGTAGCGGAGCTCTAGGCTACGACCTACCTTTATTAGACAAGAAAAAGTGAATAGTAGGCTTTAGCTAGAAACTTACTATAGAGAGTAAAACGAGACAATCATCCAGTTGTATCCGATATATGTCACGAACCAACTATATATTGCGGCCGGGTGGAGCCTGCATAGCGCAGTCAGGACCAATGAATACGCAGCGCCACCGCAAGGCTGCAGGATGGTCGCTCATAGACGCTGGCGTCTATCGTCGACTATAGACGCTCAGGGTCGCCAGCGACTATAGGCGTCCACAGAAGTTATATAGTATATAGTCACGTGTTCTAAAGGCTCTAAGGAGTCCTTCAGTAAGCAATATATCATAGTGCTTATAGTAACCTTTGTATTCTACATTCATTGTGAGGAACATCTTATTATGAACCCTTTAGCTTTACCGAACCTATTAGACCGAACCAGTCTTAATACCTCTGCTAAACTCTTTTAGAGTCAGGTCTAACCGAGTTTGTCATACATTGCTTACTCCCTTTGTTTCTATTATAGCTCAGAACAGAGGTATCTCTAGCTACGATAGCTCCGAACACTCTAACTCCAGCTATTATAGCCTAGATCAACACTACGCCCCTAACTATAGCATAGGTCTAGTAGCTCCTAGACTAGGCCAATACCCGGATTATATAGCTTGAGCTCGAACGCTTAGTTAGTAAGGCTAAGCTCGATATACCCGACAAGTATAGAGGTAATAAGGAGAGCCTTACTAGATTCCTTATCTAGATATAGGCTTACCTCCTATACTATCCTAAGAAGTTTGCCGACGAGAGTCGTAAGGTTGCCTTTATAGCCTTATACCTCGAAGGGAAGGTACTCTAGTAGTTCGAACCTATACTTAAGGACTTCTTTAAGAATATCTATAACGACCGAGAGGACTTTACCTAGCGAGTTTTCCGGAACTATAAGAACTTTGAGAAGGAACTCGAAAAAGTATTTAGAGATACCGACGAGAAGCTATATATATAGGAGAGACTTATATACCTGAAGCAGACTAAGTCTATAGTATCCTATACTACGATTTTTCGGTAAGACGTACTTAGGGCTGAGATCAACGACGAGGGCCTTATATAGCTATTCTACAACGGCCTTAAGGAAGAGGTTAAGGACGAGCTCTATAAGGACAATTGTCCTGATACCCTTGACGACTATATCGCTATAGCGATCTAGATCGACGATCGCTAGTACTAGCGTAAGCAGTAGTATAAGAGTAGGAGTAGACTCTAGCAATAGGGATAGTCCACCTACAGCGACAAAAAGAAGTGGTATCGGTAGCTTAATAGTATGCTAAGCAGATCGTCGCCACCTAGGGACTACGCCTAGTCCAGGACGACAATAGATAGTAGAGGACCGCTAACGAAAGGGACTCGCCTGATATAGTACGACTATAGTAGTAAGTCCAAGAGCTTAAAGAGTAGAACGACTAACTTCAGACTAAGATTTTCAAGTTAGTTACTAAAGGATAGACAGTCGAGGGAAGACTTAATAAGGCGATCTAGTAGGTGGACGCGCTCCGCAAGGAGATCTTCTAGGTCAACGACTCCTTCGATCATAGAAACATCGGATAGAGTAGACCTTACGACTAGAATACCGAGGATTACCACCCTATAGAGATCTAGAACTCCGAATAAGAGTACTACAACTAGGCTAGGCGGTAGTATCTCAAGAACGCTAAACCCTAGAGCTAGGAAGAATTCTAGAAAACAAGGGCCTATATCAATATCGGGAAGAATAACAGCGATATAAAGGAACTCGACTATAAAGGGAAGTTCCAATAGGTCGATAAGTCGGAATCACAAAGGTTATACCCTGAACAGGTAGACTATAAGCAAGTACTATAGTTCTAGTGCGTTATGTATGCCTATAAGTACTACTTCAAGGAGAAGTATAACTATAACTACTGGCCTATCTGTAAGACTATGCCCAATAAGCTACCTAAACCAATTAGATAGATATTCGACTAAGGGTAGGGGGTATCTGACCTACTCTAGTATTTCGAGTACCTAGAGAACAGCAAGGTCTATATACAACTACAGTAGGTATAGCTATCTCTATATATATATATATAAGATGACGACATTAGCTACTACAATAGCATGGATTGTATATAGCACCTTCAAGCTAAGAGCAAGGAGCACTAGTACAAAAAGGTAGAAATAAGGGAGCGCTACTCTCGAGGCTTGGTATACCGGAAGAAGAGAGGATATAACTCAGACCTAGCCCTAGACAAGGACGAGGACCAGCTAGTATAGAGCAGTAAGCAATAGTTATAAGAGTTCGGCACTATTATAGAAGTAAGCTAGGGAATAGAAGGGGATACCTTTTACAACCTCCTATAGGAGTAGGTAAACTATCGCCAACTGAACGACGAGGTTCATAGTACCTAATAGCGCTTAGGAAACGACTCCGGGCCCTCCGAAGGGCCCGACAACCTCTAACACCCTTACTATAATAATAGGCCTACTAGTATAGGAAGAACTAGGCGGAATAGAAGGGCTATAACGATCTCCTAGCAAGCGAAGCAGAAGTCGCTGCTATATTAAGAACTAGGACCAATAGAAGACTCTAGATCCTAGTATACTAGAAGTAGTACTAGGTACTAGCTTTAGTAGATAGGGGGTTAGAACTTAATCTCATCTCACTAAGATTCGTCAACTAACTCTAAGTCTTATAGAGGATAAAAGATATTGTATATATAGTCAAAGGACTATTCGAAACATAGTAGGCTCGGCGTAAGACCGAGCCACTCGATATCACTATCGAAGGGAAGACTACGAAAGTTATCTTTGATATTATAGATATAGGGACCGACAAGGATATGATCTTAGGTTTCTCCTAGCACGAAGATTATAACCCAGATATTAGTTAGAAGGGAGGTAGCTACCTATAGCCCCGACTAGAACTGGGACTATATTCGACTAATACGATAGGAGGTATAGATAAAGGATTATAGACAAACGGCACAAGATATATACACTTTACAGATCTACTGCAAGCGACGGATATAGGGATATAAGAAATATAGAACGCTAAAATACATAACATAGCGGTATAGTATAGGGAAGCGTGGTATAAGAAGGCATAAAACATAGAGAACACAAGGAACGTAAAAAACACAAGAATATACAAAACCCCACTGGACGTAGGAAGAAGCAGTAGTTATAAGGGATCGGATAGACGACTTAGTAAGACGAAACAAGCCGCTGAGAAGGTAGCTATTATCTCAGTCGACAATCACAGCAATACTCAGTTCCAGGAGTAGGTATAGTAGGCCGATATAGCCGAAGTCACAGCCAGCGGCAAATTCACGTACTACAAAGGCACAGCAAAGAACAACGAAATAGGGCGGCTCCCAATAGAATACCAAGGATACCCGGCGTTCGAAGCAAAGTATATAGAAGGGTTGCTAGACTACAGATCTTAGGATCATGAAATCAAGCTCAAGGAAGGCGCCTAGTTGAAGTTCTTCAAGGTATACTATACCAACGAGCTCTAGGACAAGGAGTTGAAGAACTATATCGAGAAGAATCTCAAGATCGGATACATCAGACTATCAAAGTCACTAGTAGGATATCCAATCCTCTTTGTACTAAAAAAGGATAGGAAACTCTAGATATATATAGACTACTGATAGTTGAACAACAAGATAGTGAAGAACAAGTACTCTCTACCTAGGATCGACTAGCTTCGAAACTATCTAGCAGGGGCCCGCTACTTTATACGCCTCGACCTTCCGACTATATATACCTATATCTATATCAAAGCAGGAGATAAATGGAAGACAGCTTTCTAGACTCGTTATAGACTCTATAAGTACCTGACAATACTGTTTGGGCTAATAAATACGCCAGCCACCTTCCAAGCTATAGTTGACTATATAATACACTTGTATCTAGATAAGTTCGTAGTATATTATCTTAATAATATCCTTATCTACTTGAAAACGCTTAGGGAGTACAAGGAGTATATAAAGTAAGTGCTGGATATACTGTATATATAGAAGCTCTTAGTTAACAAGGAAAAAAGCGAGTTCTATATCTAGAAGATAGTTTTCCTTAGCTATGAGATTATACTAGGAGAAGTTAGGATAGAACCAACTAAGGTTAAAGTAGTTAGGAACTGGCCTATACCGATAATAACGATAGAAGTTAGAGCTTTTATTGGCTTTATCAACTTCTACTATATATTTATCAAGGGATTTAGTAATATTATATAGCTACTATACGACCTTACGAAGAAGGACATCGAGTTCCAGTAGGGGGAACAATAAGAGTAGGCTTTCTAGCGGCTACGAGAACTAGTTATATTAGATATAGTACTCCTATTACCGGATTCAACGAAGTCCTATGAAGTCGAGACTAACGCCTCGGACTTCGCGATAGGGGGGCAACTTATATAAAAGGATGATAATAGCAAGAAGCGCCCTATTACCTTCTTCTCAAAGAAACTCGACGATATATAGAGGAAGTATATAGTTTATAACAAGGAACTAATAGCTATTATTATAGCTTTCCATGAGTAGAAGTCATACCTTAGCGGTATAGAACAACTAGTCTAGGTATATATAGATCACTAGAACCTCTAATACTTCGTAGCAAAACGGGACCTTAGCCTATAGCAGTCTCAGTAGCAGGAGTTTCTAATATAGTTCCACTTTACAATCAGAAGGATCAAAGGAATAGAGAACGCTCGGGTAGACGCCCTAAGCAGGAGATCCGACTATATAGGTAAATTCCAGGAGATAGTACCGCTAGTGTTCGAGGAACAAGTAGATAGATCGCTGTACTACCTAGTGTAACCTATAGAGTACGGCGCTATATTCCGGGAATTACGCCTTAGCAAAAACTATCAATCTCCTATCGGGTATATAATAGACAACAAGGTATGGAAATAAGACGATATAGTATAGAAGGCTAGTATCTATCTAAAGGACTATATATTGTAGTACTACGATAAGGCGTATGTCGTACCCTACGATCAAAGGGAGCTTATCAGGGAAATCCACGAGTTAAGACTCAGAGGGTATATAGGAATCGCTAAAACAGTTATATGGATTAGGCAGTACTATAATTTCCTAGGGCTTAGGAAGAAGGTTAAGGAAGTGCTCGCGGCATACGATCTATGCCGACGAGGTAAGCCAGATAGGTATAAGCCCTATAGACTCCTTCAACTGCTATAGGTTGCGGTACGACTATAGAGTTCAGTGACGATAGACTTTATCACTAAACTGCTAGTGTTAAAAGACACGATAATAGGGACAACCTATAATAGTATCCTCACTATAGTCGATCGACTTACTAAGTAGAGCTACTTCTTCCTATACAAGGAATCGTAGTTAGTAGAACAACTTGTAGACGTAATCTATCGGTATATTACTTCAGTCTATATATAGCCTGAAGAATGGATTATAGATAGAGATACTAAGTTCGTATTAAAGTTCTAGCAGGTACTTATAAAACGCCTAGGAACTAAAAGTAAGCTCTCAACAGCCTATCACCCTTAGACAGATAGATAGACGGAATAACTTAACTAAATTATAGAACAATACCTCCGACTTTATATTAACTTCTAGTAGGACGATTAGGTTATACTTCTGCCTATAGCATAGCTCGTATACAATATATCACCTATAGAGACTATAAAAGTTACCCTGTTCTTCATGAACTTTAGATACTAGGCAGACTTACGCCAGGGACCAGCGGTTATAGTGCCTAGGATAGTAGTTAAGGCCGATCAAATATATATGTTTTATACAATGCTTAGGGACGAACTTGAATCCGTTAGAGGCAGGATAAAAAAGTACTACGATAAGTATAGGCTCGAAGGTCCTCGCCTAAAGAGGGGAGACAAGGTCTACCTCAGTATACAAAACCTTCGAATAAACCAGCTAAATAGGAAGCTCGACTTCAGGAAAACTAGACTATTTAAGATCGAAGAGTGGATCTCGGAGAACAACTACTAGATCGTACTACCAACAATAATAAAAGTCAGGACTAATATCTTCTATATTACACTCCTCGAGCTAGTACTTAAAAACGCTAGGCTTACGACCAAGGTCGAAGCCTAGGACGAGGAAGAAGAATAAGACGTTAAGGAAATCTTCGATTTATATATCAACGAAAGGCGACTAGAGTATCTAGTTAAATAGTTGGATTTCGACTCGACTGAAAACTTATAGGAACTAGCTAAGAATCTCTACTACTCTAAGAAGGTTACGAACTTCTACTGCTAGAACCCGGATCGACCAAGGGAAGAGCCGAAGGCGAAGCATTCATACTAGAAGGGCTACCCTAGGAAGCACTAAAAACAGAGAGTTAGTATAAGCAAAAAGAGAGTCTAGAAGAACCCCGGCCGGAAATATAGATTTTTCTAAACCACGGCTACAATAGGATTCGAACCTATAACCTCGTACGAGCCTTGCTCTACCCTAGGATTCTATCCTGAGGTGAAGTAGAACAGCAGGTATATATACTAATCACTATACTATATAACCATTTTATTTATTAAAAGAAGGAGGCAGGGAAGCGAACCTTTGAGCAGCCTTAGGGGTAGTTAGCTAGTCAAGGCTACTATAGGGAACTATACTAGCGGCTTCCTAGTTAACAACGAAGGCACCTAAGGACTACGCCTAGCTAACTAAGGATTGTTCCTCTGACATTAGAGCAGGAGAATTAGACTCGTCCTCCTCCAACCCATCCAAACTATAGCTCAATAGCTCAGAGCTAGTATTACCCAGTGTCTCGTACTAACGACAGAGATACGAGAGACGGCTCAACGCCTCGGATAGCTATCGTTCAGCATCTATAATTTCTTTATCTACCTTATCGCAGGCCGATATATTCGCTATTACTATCGAAGGTCAATCAAGAGCTACAAAGAAAGGCAAACGGGACTTACAAGCGTTTACGACGTTTGGCCTACCATACTTCTTGCCTAAACGTATATAACTAGAGCACTTGTTCGAGCTAGGAACTATTATACAACGCCTCCGAGGCTTTACGTTCTAACAACGTTCGTAGGATATATCGACCTCTTGATCGTCGCGGTCAATAGCAGTAGTAGCAGCACGACGCTCGATCGTACGGTTTTGGCAGGGCCTACTAGTAGTGTTAGCTATAACAGGGGTAGTAGTAGACGGAGAGGAAGCGCTTATAGGGAAGCAGGGAAGCTAGGGTAGTTAGCGCTATTTGAAACGACGACCTCGATCTTTTGGGACGAAAGATATTAGGAGGGGCATTGTGTTACGAACTAACTATATATTACAGCCGGGTAGAGCCTGTATAGCATAGTCAGGACCAATGAATATACAGCGCTACCACAAGGCTATAGGATAGTCGCTTATAGACGCTAGCGTCTATCGTCGACTATAGACGCTCAGGGTCGCCAGCGACTATAGGCGTCTATAGAAGTTATATAATACATAGTCACGTATTCTAAAGGCTCTAAGGAGTCCTTCAGTAAGCAATATATCACAGTGCTTATAGTAACCTTTATATTCTACATTCATTGTAAGGAACATCTTGTTGTGAACCCTTTGGCTTTACCGAACCTATTGGACCGAACCAGTCTTAATACCTCTGCTGAACCCTTTCAGAGTCAGGTCTGACCGGGTTTGTCACAATATAGGACAAGGCCCCTAGTATAGATTCGTATGCTACAGAAGAGCGTCGCCAATACTATAGCTATATATATCGCCTTGATGATTCCTAGGCCTTTGTCGTTGGCGACTATATAGATAGCTAGAACGGCCTGAGGAATAACCTAGTCGAGAGGACAACTCAGGGGCAAGGGGGAGAAATAAAGCAATAGGGTCTATATAGTAGAGTCTACTTATTATATCCTATACCTACTAGATCAGTGAACGTCGCTTTAGTCTAAAAATGGCCTCGTCTTATATAATTTCTGCCCTAGGTACTAACCCATTTATAGAGACTATTCCTAGACTACCTTCTAACCAAGCGCTGCCCTAAGACGCCGATAAACCTACTAAGACCTTCGACGTTGAAATATATCTGAGCTTAGTACTTTAGAAAGGACTTATAATATTGCTATATTACTCTAACCTTATACTAAACGATCTAGAGAGTTGTAAGATTACCTAGAGGGACGTTACCCCCTTTTCTATCATCTTGCCCCTGAAACCGCTTATAAATAGGCGACTTGACTGAGCTATTGAATACCGAGGTTTATACCTACCTCGCTGCCGGTTACGTTAATATAAATATTACCTAGGATATAACTTAGATAAGATGGATCAGGGAGAGGCCTCCTTGTACTAGCTAGACGGCAAGGGTATTAGGAATATTAGAGAGACTTGCTTATAGAGGTCGAGGTAATAGTACTCCGCCAGCCGGTGTAGGGGGGATCTCCATAGCTATCCCTATAGCGGTATAGACCGACGTAAAGATATATATTAGACTATTAAAGGCGCTACTTCTATACTTGATATTGCTATAGTAAGCTTCTTACCTAAATCGTCTACTAGGTTAGGCTAACTCTAGAGGCTTAAGCGGCTATTAGAATTCAGATATATAAGCTAGTTCCTTAGAGCGCTATTCGTTAAATCGGAAACGAGGATAGATATAAGCCCAGGGAGTAGTAGGCAAGTATAGCTATATATCTACGATAGGAGTCTAATAAAGCGGACTCTATATACAGTAGATATATCAAGCTAACTCTGTTACACTGGTCTATAATCGCCTACAAGAGGCTGTCCACCTCAAGCCAGTCCCATCCAGGCGAGTCCATATAAATGCCTAGGTATCTACCCATCCCCTAGTTGTTTTCATAGAGCTGGGCCGAGCGATGTTACCCCTGTAGCAGGGCATAGTCGCTATAGTATTATTGGCCAAGGCGTATAATAGCAGCCTCTTCTTAGAGTTCGATCATATTCGGGGTAAGGTGCCGTCTAGGCACTAGGAATTCAGCACTCGCTAGGAGCGCTTAGATAGTTCTCGTATAAAAGTTAGAAGTAAACGAGGCTATAGGCTAGGTCAGAGCTCGAAGCCAGTTAGATAGCCCCCTGTTTGACTCCCTACTCTTTTGGCTATAAGGCGTTTAAAAGGCGTCTATATAGCGATTTACAAACCCCGATGTCGCTTCTGACCTAGACTAGCCTAATCTCAGCGTTTACTCGTATACCACCGCTTGAGGCCCCTAGGATTCGCCTTCTAGTGGATCCTGGCCGAGTCCGTCAGTTTATAGGCCAGGATAGCTTTTTAGAAACTTTCGATCCCCTAGGGGGAAGGGTTAGAAGTACCTTCCTTTGAGTATACTGGTAGAAAGAATACTGCCTAAGTACTAGCTATCGGTCTTAATTGTATAGTAACCCTTATTTAAGTGATATAGTATTAGTATTATTTTAGCTAGGTATAGAAAAAGAGGGATATAGTGCTAGTAGTAGGTAAGCGTAAGACGTTAGAGCAAATACTTAGTAGTAGTACCTCTTATAAGATTAGGCCCTTGGTAGCCCGCCTAGAAACCTAGTGTCAGGTTATAATATCTATATAATGGAATTGACTAAATAAGTCCTAGTCGGCTATATTATAAGAAAGGAAGGGTCGAAAGGTCGAGGAGCTATATAAAGAGGCTGGATATCGTTCGTTTATATAGAGCGTGGTCGTAGACAGCTATTATAGATCCTCGGAAGCTATATTAAGAATATATAGAGTGGTGAGGGAGGCGATATATATCACTCGGCGCCTACTAGACGCACACGCGTGTGCGCTTATGTAATCTCAAATTGATTACGTAAACACAAAAAAATGCATCAAACGCGGCATCAACTCCGCGCGCCCTCTGAACTCCTAAATGCCACCACCACTACCACCACCACTACCACTCTGTCTAACTATAGTACATCTGAATACCGCAAAGGGCATGCCCTCGAGGTCCTTATATAGCCAACCGCATAGCACTTCGTACACTTGCTTGGAGCCCGGGCCCGGGGCTGGGCCTGGGCCTCAACTACTTCAAATTAGCTCGGCTCTCGCTGCGTGCTTGATATTAGGAGTGCACTTCGGGCCCGAATTGGCTCGATATGCTAGCGAGGCTCAAGAAGGTGAAGTAGAGCCCCGTTACGTATTAAGCGCTAGTGCGAGTGAAAGTCTTTAAGAAGAAGAGGCTCGCCTTGGCGTATAGTTAGTACATATACATATAGGAGCCTATAGACGTGTATAAAGGTGCCTATACAAGTAGGCGACGGAGGGGAGTCTTTCCACTACAACTGCCTTTGCTCCTCGACCTTCTATAGCGCTTCGTACGAGACCTAGCCTTATATAGCTCTATATAGAGCCTTATCAAGCTCAAGAGGCGTACGAATCTACTACTTTACTTGGTTAGACTTTAACTCGGAAAGCTAGTTGTTTAATACAAGCCGAATTGCCTTCTACACTTCGAAGAAGTCGAAAGTCGACCTCCAGAGGTATGACTTAAGGAGGGTATAAATCCCTTCGACCTAAGAAGTAGCTATATTCCTAAAATAAGTCTACTAGTTGACCTATATAGCAATAAGCTTCTCTATATATAGTAGAAGCTACGTCTCCTTAATATAGCTAACCTGCTCGAGGTTTATTAAGGTATATTTCTTCTCGAACCCTTTAAAGCGCTCCTTATATATTATTATTATTTTATTATTATTTCCTACACCGATATGCCCGTAGGCGCGCCTGTCCTTCTACTGCTATATACAAAGGAAACCGTACCATATAGGCCGGATAAAACCCTCTGTCGACCCTTTGAAGCCACAATATGAATCCATCCTACTACAAAAGAAAGG
>MU854652.1:8649-23936 GCA_033296685.1 Parachaetomium inaequale | reverse complement strand
AGTAGGACCGGCATACCCTGTCATTGGGTGAAACGGCGTAGGAATAATAATAATATAATCCTAGTTATCTAGGTAATTAACCTATAAAGCTATTGGAATATAGATGAAATAGGGATAATAGAAGGTCTAGGGATCAACGGCTTATATATTAGATTATCGGAGACGAAGGAAGCGTTATCGAAATACTCTGAATCTTAGATCTAGACGACTATTATAGAGTATATCTTAGCAACTAGAAAAGCTCTCCTACTATTAGTTATCTTTAAGGGGAAAGATATCTAATAATAGTAGTTCTCTAATAATAACGAAGACCTTAATCTATTATATAACTAGCGGTTCTCAACGAGCTAGAATAGCTAGACGTCTAACGATATTGCCCTCGAGTAGCTAACGAAGATCTTTTGCCTAACAATAATAATATTGAAGAAGAGGCTCTTTATTATCAATAGCTATAGTAGCTATAAGACCGACGACTTTATATAGACCTGTTTTTCTAATAATATCTACCTCCTCTTCTTACTAGGTTATACCTCTTATATTCTATAGCCTCTCGACCTATCGGTTTTCTCTCCCTTGAAGACTATTTACTGCTGTGATATCAACGACCTTACTATAATAACGGACTACGCCTCTATCGGCAAGAGGCTCTTCTTATAGTGTTATATATAAGCTAGGAAGGATACTATTACGGAAAGGAATATCCGAAGTAGCTGGAAGGCATTAGGCTTGTGGCTAGTTAACCTAGACAAGCCCCTGATGAGCTATCTACTGTTGAATCTAACTAGCTAGCTAGCTAGCTAGTTAGTTAGCTAGCTAGCTAGTCGTCGGCTAATCAAGACTCTAAGCTATAGCTAGGAGGTCTATAGATTAGTATTAATAAACGTCTATCTACAACGACTGTAAACAATAGACCTAGTAGCTAGAATGCTTTTCAAAAAGGTAGGCAAAAGCCTAGATAACATAGCTATTAAGGTAGCTAGTTAGGAATAGACGATCCGGGTATTAGAAGCTGAGGTAGATAGACTAAGGCCGAAAAAAAGGAAGAAAGTCAGGATGGATCTCAACACCCGGTTTGCCTAGATTGAACAGATTATACAGGCTAAAAAGGCACTTCAAAAGCAGCTGGAACCCTTAGAAAAGGTGGATAGATATGTATTTGAAGATATATACCTGGAATGGTCGATCTTCGACCCTCCTATAGATACAGAAAGGGGGGGACCAGATGGGGAAAATTGATCTATTGGTGGCCTGATCTATTGGTGGGTGCACGGACTTACCTTGTCGATGAGTCAAGACTTGTCTAAAATTAGACGTTCGTTGCATGAGTCTGGGTGAGGAGCCATTGGATAGGGCGGTGGAGGGCGTCGTTGATGCGCAGCTCACTGTTGGAGAGGCCCTGGTAGTAGTAGCTTAGACATATCAGAACAATGACTATATCCGGGTGGCTGAATTCGGAACAGGGAGCTGGCGAGTCCTTGGCTCGGTAGGGGACGGCGAGTATGTTCGGCGGCCGTCGATCAGGAGCGAGGCTATAGTTGACGCGAAACTGCTTTTGACCCAACGCGAAGAGGATCACGTTGGAAGCCAACAGCCCTCGCAGCAGTAGTAGCGTATACTTCGTTGCCGACTCGCTGAAGAACCTACTGTTGATATTCTTAACGGTCAAAATCTCTATAGGATCAAGGTCCCGGTGAAGTATATACTTCAAGACTGCTTGATGTATCTTCTTCGACTGATAATGTATTTGGAACCTCTTGAGACCCGTACAGCATATATATTCGGCGACGGTATCGATCAAATGCTTGCCGGCGGATTCCTCTAGGACATAGATCGTTGGGAACCGGCTACTTGCTTTGTTCTCCTCGAAGATTAGCCCTTTTACCGGCCCTCCGCCGGCTGTGGTTGATAAGCCGCCGGCGACCTCATATATAATGTCCATCAGCTCCTGGATTATTATCTAGCGGTCGGGGCTTATATTGATAGGCTGCTAAATGCCTATCGTATAGATCAGCTTAAACTTGACGCTGAAGTTTTCGTTACTCTCGTCTATAATGTCCCGAGAGACGTCTTCGAACTTGCGGTAGGTGTTGAGGATCTGTTTTCCGAGACTAGAAGCCTTAGTATAGTCTACCTAACTATACTCCACTCCTATAAGTTTGAACGAGAGGAGATACTCGGGCTATATAAGTAATACTCCGCTACTTTTTCTACAAGTATCTAGCATCCGCTGAAGAACTTGAAGGTCGGAGCTAGTTAGCTAAGTAGCTCTCGAGATTAGAAGGTAAAACACTCGGCGATTGATAAGACCGCCGAGTATTCCGACGAGGGTATATATCATCTGCTTTAACTAGGGCTTGGCGACTACGATACAGACGAGGCGCTTCCTATTTGCCAATGCTATAGAAACGATAGGAACAATGACCAAAGACTTGCCCTCGCCTATATTAAGCTATATAATATAATTTTTTCCTCTAGGAGGCTCTTATATCTTAGAGGCAATTTCCTATTGGACTAGGCGAATAAGGATGTTCTACTTAAACTCGAGGATAAGATTCTTAGAGAAAGCTAAGGGATTCCCTTTGTAGTATCTATAGCTGCCTATGTTCACTAGCTCTTTGAGAAGATCTATTCGCTTGTCGGAGCGTCTACTAGCATAGATAAGTCGTTCTACCCTCTATATATACGCTAGTGACAGGCTATAATTAATTGACCAAACATTCCCTCTAGTCAGCTTCTAGCTCGCTCTAAAAGCTACGAGTAAGGCGCTAGAGCAGGAATATAGGTGAAATTCGAGGGTAGAAACCAACCGCTTGGCAAGTAGCCTGAATCGTCGAGGTACTGCCTAGGGCGTAGTCGATGCTAGATCAGATTTCGTCTGCCGTCCGCTTGTATTCAAGAAGATACTCCTTAAAAATAGCCCCTAAGCCGGTCAATCCTTCTCTCAACCAAGAGCGAGAGATAGTCGTACTATAAGAACTCGATTGAAGCCTATTGATATATATAGCCTCGTATAGTTTCCGGCCGCTGACTTATGAGAGTTGGTCGAAAAGGCCGCTTAGAGTGACTTTCTTGCCGGCTGTATCCGCCATCTAACTATAGAGGGGGGCAAGATTTATAGCTTAAGGCCGGGGAGTGGAGGGTGCTGGCTTGGAGAACAAGGCACTGGCAGCCACGAAGCCAAACTTGGAAGGGTGAGGTTCCGAGTTTGTCAAACTATACGTATCTTGGGTAGGCTCTTCTGTGGTGCAGAGGTCTATCTTCTTTAGCTGGTTTTCAAGGTCTACTAGATATTTATCAAAGAGATCTGTCCGTCGAGCGAGGTCCAGGGCCGTTCAGACCTTTTTCATGATGGCGTTGACATCTATGTACACAATGTAGCTTTCATCTATGGGCGTGGAAACCGTCCATCCTTGAGACCACTGGACGGAGCAGGATTTCTAGGTTTGAGACCGCCTTTGATGGAGCTCGCGCTTCGTTTCCAACGGCTTCTTCCCTAGTTTGGCCTCGGGACATCGTTCCAAAGGATACGAGTGTGATTTTACAATAATGTCCACGGTCGTCCTTATAGACGCGATCTTGTAGCTCAGATCAAAGCGCTCCTCTGCTGGCAGGGTGATGGTGGTCCAGAATTTGTCAGGATTGTTGGCGATGGCGACCAGTGCCTATACAACATCCCAGCTTGACTGTTCTACGTGGACCAGCGCAGAAAGGAAGAATGCAGTCCTGTACTTGTTAGGCTCGTTGGCGAGGCTCAAGTGGAGCCTACACCACAATCCCGCCAGTGCGGTCCGATGCTGGCGAAGATGATCAAGTCGGAAGGAGACGTCGACTCGAGGGCGTCCAGGAAACTGATTTCCGGTGATCCTAAGGATGGCGCCACGCAACGCCGATAGCCGGTTCATTAGCCGTGGGCAGGACGAAATAACACACTTTGACACCATCCTGCTCCTTGCGAAGTTCTTGGAAGGTTGCTCTTGCTTGCGAGACCGTGCCTGATAACGGCCTCGATCCTTTCACATGGCTCCCACGGATCTCTTCCCACGGGTCTCTTCCCACAGATTTCTCCCCATTGACTCACACGGGTCTATATCGCGCCTGGCAAGCAAACCAAACAAATGGAGAATGGCACTTTCTGCAAGCTCAGTTGGTAAAAGGAGAGGCGAGCTTCCGTGGGATGCCGAGAGCCGGCGTCTAGCCAGCATTCGTTAGGGAATAGGGAAGGCAAAAACAAACGAGATCTAAGCAAAGCACTCCGATGGCATTGGTCCAGCACCCTCGGAAAGAACTAAACACATTGGCATGGCCCAGGCAGGAGGTCCAGTTTGAGCCACGCAGAGTCTGTGTCGCACCCCCTAAATAGTTCTTGTGTTGCACAGCTTGCTTAGCCACGACACAGGGCTGTGAATTGAGCGTGGTTGGCTGCCTTGGCGGCGCTCTCGGCGAACCGGGTCTCAATTAGCCTTGATCTGATAACTACCTACCTTTGCCCTTGCCCCCTTGGAAGCATTGAACTGCTGCAACGGTTTAGGCTTAACGTTAGCCGCAAACTCACCAAAGTAGATTATTCCTCCCGCTCAGCCACGCCTCCACCTTCATCGGACCCCTCAACGCTACAAGAAACTCTAATTCCTCTTCCTTCCCCCAACTTCCCCGCCTCTGCGCAACATCCCAGAGCCTCTCATTCTCAGTCTTGCTCAGATTCGGACAGGTGACGCTAAAGTTGCCATCGCCAGCGGCTTCGCAGATGAAACTGGCCATGTTATCTCCCGGCCAGAATGCCTCGTCGGCGGGATACCCTTCGAATGGCTCTGGAGGAAAACCAGAATGGATGTGTAACCTTCGCAATTTCGGAGAGTGTTGGAGGAGATCGGCAAAGATCTCCCTGGCGGATGATACGGTAAGATACGGTTCATGAGGCGCTGATGGTGGGCCGATGTCGAACCAGATTTCGAGACGGCGGAGCTGGGAGAAAGTGGTTAGGACGGAGAAGACGTCGTGTGGCCAGGCATTGAGCTCGGTGTCACGGGAGCAGACGAAGGTGAGGTCTTCGAGGTAGGGAAGTGAATGGCTGAGGAGGGAGAGTTCCTGGGCGGTGAGGGGGTCACGGTGGATGGAGAGCGTGTGTAGTTTAGAGGCGTGGGCGGTAATGGTGGAGATGATCCCGTGGATGGAGGGGAGGTCTATGGTTGTGAGTATGGAAGGCACGTGGGCGAAGAAGTTGACGATATCGGTGGGTGGGATGGGTAGCTTGAACTCGACCTCCTCCAGGGCGGTCAGCTGTGGAGCGAGGAGTTCGGCAAATGCGATGGAAAAACCCTCGAGATGGAGTCGGCGGAGCTTCGACCAGTCGGAGTTCTGAGCCCAGTGTTCCATCTCGGTTCCAGTGGGTCCTGGGTAGCCCCTGCAGTTGATGCCCCGGCCTGGCACCGTCGGCTGCTCACCCCACGGATATGCAATGATCTCAAGTTCTTCCAGCAGAGGGAGGCTCTCGCCGTTTGACAGACCAAAACCGCAGTATTCGGCATCGGGCTCCCACATGACGCCACCTGCACGCGAATAGCCAATGTCCAGGGACAGCTTGCGCAGGTTGGGACTCGAGACCACGAGCTGTTTTAGCGACTGGGTAATCGGGCGACAAAATTCCGCCGACCAGTAACTGACTTCAATGCGTATCGATGAAAGATTTTGGCTGCCTGCCAGACGGTCCGGAAGTTGCTTCACCCAGGTATGCTGCGCATCGGGCATGTCATTGACGCCAAGGGAAAGATGGAGGCGTATCCGGGAATGCTTGTCAAGATGTTCAAGGACTGAATCTGGAATGGCAGCGCCAGTCCAATGAAGATCACGCAAACCCGTTATGGTCGGAACGAAATCGGTGAGCTGTTTCCAAGCGGCAAGCTCCAACTTCCGGCCATCTCGTTCGTAAGAGTGCTCGATGGGGGCGGTGACGTGCAGAGAGCGGATGGCAGGCAAGAGGTCGTTTCGAATAATAGAATCTATCCGCTCAGCGGTCTGGTTGCCCAGGCCAATGGATAATTGTTGGTGTTGAACATATCGCGCTTTGTTGTAGAGGCTTGAGCACACCAGGGCGAGGTTGTTGACGCTTTGGGGATCGAGATTATAGAGATGGTAAACGACGAGGATAATTATGTCATGGCTTAAATTTGCCATTGATGGTTGTTTCGGGTTACGTGGTTTGATGTCTCGCGGCTTGATGGTATGTGGGTGCCTGTGGGAGAGGGTACGGAAAAGCGACTTTGGACTTGGAGCCATGACCGCTAACGGAGGAATGAGACACAAGAAGGTGGTGTTTGGAATGTATGTGGAAAACTTGGGTAGCTAAGCAAATTCCGATGCTCAGGTTGCAAAAAAACCGGCGTGGGACCTGCAGCGCCGTGCCTGCTTTTGTTAGCGGTATTTCTTGGTAACGTAGGCAAAGGAATGAACAAATAAAGAATAGTTGGATAACGAGTTAGGGTGAGATGAGGTTGACTTGGCGTTCCGACAGCCACGTATCCACGGTATCACAGGTTGGATGAGCTTACAGAGGTCGATTGCGGCTCGAAGCTGCAGAGACAGCCGTGCAGGCGGCGCACTGGTATTGACTTTGTGATTGTTCTCTTTGAGTTTCCAACTTTCTCCAGATGGGAGCGACAGAGATCTGAAAAGTTAACCAAGTTGGGATCAGGCTGGCGGGCCTGTGCGAGCCAATCTTGGGATGCCGCGTGTCAGCCATCCGCACCCTCTCTTAGATCCCGCTCTGACTCACAGTTACCCCTGAATTGGCCATCCTGCAGGCCAACCATTGTTTCACCTACACAGCCCAGAACCCCTCTCCTCAGCGGCCCTGACCATCAAGGGAACCATACCTACGAAATCCTCTTGATGTAACCCAGCTGCCACGATACAACCCAATCAAACCCAATTGAGCACATGCAGCTAAGCCCAGTAATTCCCCTCCGCATCTCCCAACCTATCATAACGGCTTAGCCCGAGGCCAGATGCAACCCCCGTCCTCGTTCACGTGGTACCACTTCTGATCTGTCTCACTCCAAGCAGGGCTGTCCCGAAATGGCGATGAATGCCGAGAGTCTCAGGCCATTGATGCATCGTTGATGCGTGGAGGCCAACGGCGGCCTTGGCGCGCAAAATGCAACCACAGAGATTACGCAGATTACATGCCTCCATCATGTGAGCGTTGCGGCGCATTCAGTAACCGACAGCGAGAACAGACCAAGCTCGCCTTGAGCGTTTGGGTGTAGAGTGCCTTCTTAAAGATATCTCCATAGTTCTGTGGTCTGGCAGTGGGAGCCGTTAGACGCGTGAAAAAAGTGGTACTTTACATTTGTTCGGTCGTTGAGCCGGAGCTGAACCATGCTTAGTGAGCCAGGTCGTGGAGCAGCCCCACTTAATTTCAGGAGCATGCTGCCTTGACTGCCTGATCATGCTGAGAGCCAGTAGCGGCCCCACTTAGCTAAGCCGACCCCGCACTCAGCCCTGCCCGCCTTGGCTCCGCTTGGGGGGATTCTTTGGAATATGATTCTGCCGTTTTCCTGTGTCAGGCATCTGGAAGTCTTGCTACGCAAAGATTGTGCTGCCTAAGGAAACAACAATCAAGCCACACAGAGCGCTTATCCAAATCCGTAGGAGCACGAGCTCCAGATTATTCAAGCCAATAAAAGTCTATAGCGCCAGCACTACTTCCCATCGTTCCAGATGCAACTCCTATCCTCGATTAGATGGTACCAACAGTGTTGCGTCTCACTCCACGTCTAGTATTCTTTAGCCAATGCCGGCGGCAGTACAGTAGATCCTGTAGACGTCAAGGCCTGCATGGAGGACCCCGCCGCTCGTCGAGATGCGCTCTGGCGTGTCCTCCTCGTTGAGACGTGTTTCTTGTGCGGCTGGGAATTCGACGGGGGACTGTGAGGGGCTCTGGTTCGCTTTGAACTGGTCTGGCTTGGTGCGCTGAAGCTCGATGTGAAGCTCGTGGCGAGGCTTATGGCCGGTTCGGTACCAAGAGATATGGACTCCTGGCTAGGCTCTTCGTCCTCCATACACAGGTACTGTAGAAGAGCCGGCTCCTCGTCGACGTCCCCGGGTATAGTGTAGTCCTCGATGCCGACAGCTTGTGATGGATAGTCCTCGCAATCTACAAATCTGTCAGTCGACTCCTCGTACTCCGCTACAGCAACTGTGATTTCCGCTTCAGGCGGCGTGTCCACGTCGGACTGGCGTGCTCTTGCGTTCGCCGCCTGGATGAGGCTGTCGCGGTTCCTTTGCGCTGAGTTCCGTGCATTTCGGAATGTAGATGCCCCTTCAACGAACCTCTCTCGACTATACGTCATCGCGTAACTGCCAAGCTGAGTTATATAGTACTCCAGTCCCCCCCCCCCGGCTATCGGCGGCGTGATGTGGTACACGTACAGCTGGAGTATACCAGTGCCGGTATAGTAGGTCGAGCTGATCGTATAGGCTTCGCCGTCGAAGGCAGGCTTTTCCGCGCCGTAGTTCTGCAGGGCGTGCATCGCGTAGTGTAACGGTCCCAGGAGTGTATTGCAACTATCTGATGACGACTCTACGAGTATAACTAAGCTTGAGGAAAAGAAGAGGAAAAGGGGAAAATCTCCATCATGCGGTATTGGCCTTGGTCTGATCAGATGGAGACTGCAGTCGGAAAAGGGTTAATGTAATGGGGTCGTGGTGGAGTGGTTGTGGAGTTGTCGGGAGTGGTGATCGTGGGGCCGCCGGGAGCGGTGGTCGTGGGGCCGCGATGCGGCCGTTGGCGGAGGGTCGCATCGGCCGCGGCGCATCGGTCGCGGCGCCGCTCGCACGGGGTTGGCTGAGAGTTGCCGAAGCCTCATCAGGGCCCAGCCCGTTACAGAGGGAGACCGAGTGCAGCCTGGGTCAAGACCCATTGGGTAAGACGATCCTCCTGTATTTTACTGAGCGCCTGGTGTGGTTCAAAGGCCTGCTGACGAGGTTGGGTGCCAGAGAGCCGGTTTGCGGATTGTCGACCGGGGAATGCCGAATTCCCGGGCCAGACTCTGCAATGACCGCGTTCCCTGGTCGTATTGGGAAATGAGGTCCTGGATGTCCTGCTCCACGTAAACCATATTGATTGAAGATGCTCTTGTCGAAAAATGGGGTGATTTGGACAAAGAATGACTGAGTTTTGGTGAGTTGAAGTTGGGTGGTTGAAAAGGCGGTCTGGATATGAGGGGGTGGCCAAATGTGGGGGGTGGCCAAATGTGGGGTCCCGACTTAGCTCCACATTGAAGTCGCAGCGGACAGAGCCGGGCGCGTTGGCTGCCTGCGCCTCGGGTTGATAGAGGCGCCCAACGATACCAACAGCCTCGGTGTTGATGCAGGGAACTGCTGGGCATGCACAGAGCCTTGTGGCCTTGGCATGGGTGTGAGGGGTTCTCCTGTCAAGGTTGAATCTCAGGCCACACGCAGCCTTGCTCTCCCAACATCAAACGAAGCAACGGATATTTACCCTTTTTTCATCTGCAACACGGTTTGTAATTTTGAACCCAACTTAAACAACCTTGAATCTGAACAACTTAAACTTGAACAACTCGAACCAAATCAACACACACCTGGCCGAGAGATGCGAGTTTGCAGCCATAGACCGCACTAAAGCTAGCGACGAGGACTTGATGATCGACAAGGACGACGTCAGCAACTACAACCCCGACAACGTCCTCCCCGAGCACCCTGCCGTCGTGGAGCAGATTCGGAAGTGGCTCCAGCCAACGGCATATCTCCACAAGGGCGGCGAGTATCGCCGACACCTCGCGTCCCATGCCGAGGGCACCGGCCACTGGCTCACGGCCACCGAGACATACCGGAAGTGGCACGATGGTAGCGACCACGGCCTGCTGTGGATCAGGGGCATCCCGGGCTCCGGCAAGAGCGTCTTCGCCGCGAAGCTCGCGGATCAGTTAGCCAGGGAAGGGGGAGGAAGCTATCCGGTGCTCTTCTTCTTCTTCCGCCAGATCATCGACGCCAACCACAAGCCCGTCAACATGCTGCGCGACTGGCTGGACCAGGTCCTCGAGCACAGTCCGCCGCTCCAGCGGGACCTCAAGGTCTACGTCGACAAGGGCCACCGAAAACTGAACCGCAAGCTGGAAAGCATCGGCACCGATCAGCTGTGGGAGCACCTCAAGACGGCACTAGCGCACCTGCCCCGCGTGTATTTGGTAGCCGACGCCCTGGACGAAATGGACCGGGGCAACGACGAGTGCCTGAAGACCCTGGGAAGGCTGGGGCTGTGGAGGCCCGGACAGGTCAAGGTCCTCATCACGAGCCGTCCCGTCGGCACCGTCGAAGAACCGCTTCGCGAATTCCCGGCGCTACGGATCCGGCTCGAGGAGCGTCTAGTCGACACCGACATCGCCACGTACGTCCAGCACAGTATGGCGAGCGCCGCCATCTCGCCTGGGGACCGCGCCCTGATCGAGGCGGCGGTGCCGGGGCGTGCCAACGGCCTGTTCCTGTACGCCAAGCTAGCTATGGACGCCTTTCTCGAGCCCGACGCCCAGGTCTACGAGGTGTTGGCCAAGCTGCCGGCCGACCTCAACGCTATGTACTTCAATCTGCTAGCCGAGCACGCCCGGATATCTGGCGTCCCCGCCGACACGCAGCGTCTCCTGCTATGCTGGGTCACGTACGCGACCCGCCCGCTGCGACTGCTGGAAATGGCCGAGATGCTCCGCGTTGTATCCCCCGGTGCGTTGGGCGACAGCCAGGACGTGAAGAGCGCCAGGGCTCTAGTGCGGGGAGCATGCGGACCGCTCCTCGAGATCCATCCCGACGAGACGGTCTCGGTCGTGCACCATTCCCTGACCGAGTTCCTCCTCGGCTCGACACAGCCCGCAGCGACAGGCAGGACCAAACAGACCGGGACCTCGTTCACGTTTCCAATCCTGATGCCGGGTCCAACCCACAAGCAGCTGGCACTCTCCTGTATCCGCTACCTGCAGTCGTCTGGGTGCCTGGACCCGAGTGAAGCGTCACAAGTGTCCAGGACCGACCAGGACCTGCTCCGTACGTCTTGCAGCGCCGAGGAGCGACAAAAAATGGCCCTCCGTCTCGAGTTCCCGTTTGCCGAGTACGCCTGCGAGAATTGGGCCACTCACGCGGCAAGATCGTTCCATGCCGGCCCGGCCTCGGCCGCCCTGATCTCAGCCCTGGATGGCTTCCTCTCCCCGGGGAGCAGGCTCGAAGCCTGGCTCCGCATGTCGTGGCGGCGACGCGAGACAGCGGACGTCACGGCTAGCCATATTGCCGCCCGGTACGGCCTCACGCCGTATCTCCAACACCTGCTCGACCTCGGCCGTGACGGCACGACAGCCACCCTCGGCTGTATGACTTCGGGACTCGAGACGCCGCTGTCCCTCGCGGCCGAGGCGGGCCATGCCGACACGGCTAAGCTGCTCATCGCCGCCGGAGCCGATCTCAATGCAGAGGACGCCGGCGGGTACCATCCCATCCATCGTGCGGCGGAGAACAACCATGCCGGCGTCGTGGCGGCGCTGCTGGGCGCCGGCGTAGACCCCCTAACGGAAATGACGCACAAGGAGAGGGGATCAAGTAGGGGAGGTGGCGGCAAAGTCTGGAAGTCCACGCCGTTGCTGATCGCTTGTAGAGCGGGCCATGTGGCGGTCGTCGAGGCCCTGCTCCCGTGGCTGCAAGATATGGGCGCGGTTCAGCAGGCGCTGGCGTGGGCTGCCCGAGCTGGCCAAGGCAAGCTGGTCAAGCGCCTCCTCCAGCATCCCGGCATTGAGATCAACGCCATGGTCGGGGAGGATACGGCCTTGTTCAACGCCTGTCGCCGGGCCGACGTCGAGTCGATCGAGGCGCTCGTCTCGGCCGGTGCCGACGCGACCATTCTGTGTCTCGGGACCGAGGAGATGTTCGGCTATGACTGCCGCCGCCAAAATTGCCACGACGGCCCCATCTCCCCGCTGGAAGTCTTCTGCAGCTCCTGGGAAAACAACGACGACGGTCCCGTGCTGGGAGGCGGCGGACTGGAGCGCGCCCTCGAACTCCTCCTCCGGGCCGGCGCCGACCTCCACCGTCGCGATGCCGCTCACAAGACGCCGCTGCACTATGCCGCCGGCCGGTCGGCCCGCGTGCGGGGGCCGATCCCAACGCTGAAACGAGCGACGGTGGCACGCTGCTCCACATGAGGCACGACCACGGCGACGCAGGGTGGGAGCTGATCAAGCTGCTCGTCGAGGAGGGCAAGGCCGACATCAACAAGCGCCGGCGCAGCGACGGGAAGACGCCCGTCATGGCCATGGACTGGAAGGGCCCCCTCGGCACCTGTCTGCGTTTCATCAAGGCCTACAGCCCCGACTGCACCATTGCCGACGACGCGGGCGACACCCCGCTGCATATGGCGGCCGGGCTGACGTACAAGCGGGAACAGGACGAGGCTATCGACGCCATCCTTGCTGCCGGCGCGAGGGTCGACCAGCGGAACCGGAAGGGCGAGACGGCCTTGCATGTCGCGAGCGAATCCGCCGTCGAGCGCCTTGTGAGACAAGGGGGGGCCGACCTCGAGGCCCGCGACTACGACGGGGCGACCCCCCTAATGCGGAGCGTGTACGTGCCTCTAGAGGACAGACGAGGGCTCATGGATCGTCTCCTAGGCGTGGGTGCGAGGCTGGACGCAACCGACTTTGCCGGCCGCACCATCGTCCACGAGATGGCGGGCTGCCTTTCACGACGCGAGTCCGGCTACAACTACGGCCTGGAGGACTTGGAACACCTACTAAGCCTCGGTGCCGATGTGAGCCGGGTCGACCACGGCGGGAACACGGTGCTTCATGAGCTGAGTCTGAAGCGGGACCATCCGGGGTATGCTGTGGACAACCGCGTAGCCGCGTTTGAGTGCCTGATTCGGCGCGGCGTGGACGCGAATGCCGTCAACCATGACGGGCAGACGGTGCTCCATCGTTTCGGTGGCCACAGCCGTGATCTGAACCCACTGCTGGTCGGCGCGGCCATCGCTGCGTGCCACAAGAAAACCATTGACCTCCCTGACCATAAGGGCTGGCGCCCGATCCACTTCGCCGCCGCCGCGTCCAAGCATACGGTGGCCCGGCTGATGAGTGCCGGCGCCGACATCTCGGCCCCGACGTACGACGGCCGCACCCCGTTGCACCTGGCCGCCTCGGCGGGGAAGAGCAACATCCTCGGGATGCTCATCACCGAGATCACCAAGGCCGCCCGGTACCGAGACGCCGCAGCGGCCATCATAGACGGCGAGGACAAGGAGGGGCACACGCCGCTCTACCACGCCTGCCGGTCAGGACACCCAGAGAGCGTGGCCGTGCTGCTCAACGCGGGTGCCGAGGTGAAGCGCTGGTCCGGGCGTCTCCTGATGGCGTGTTCCGAGTTCGAGCAGGCGGACCGGCTCAGGACACAGGCGGCGAAAGGGAGCGGAGATGAGTACGAACCGGTAGTGGAAGCGCAGACGTTCCACCAGATCGGCGGCACGGAACATATGCCGCACTTCCACACGAGGCTGGACGAGATCCTCGCCCTGCTTGCCGACCACGGTCTCGACCACTCCGCCACGACCGACGCACAGGGCCGCACGCACCTCCAGGCTGCCTTCGATGTCGTGTCAGACTCGGACCTGGACCATACCGTGCGATGTCTCTCCAGGCTCGGCTTAGAGGCAAAGAGAGAGGCGGTCGACGACACCTTCACCATCCGGTGGGCCGAGATACGACGCGAAGCCGCGGCGCGGGCTTTTAACGAGGCGGGTGCCGTTTCCCTCGCAACAGAGCACAGGAAGCGGCAGAAGAGTCTGCTCGTCCAGCTGCTCGGGATGCGCGAGTTCGACCTCGTCGAGGCGGCGGTCAAGACGCGGGGGTGGAGTCCCTGTGTGCCGAGCCAGGACGGGCTCACCCTCTTACACGCCCTGGTGGCCCTCGGCCATGCCTCGCTGCTGGCCAGGGTGGCGACGCCGGATCTTGTCCGGCGCATCGACGACGCCGCGTGGCGCCAGGAGCAGGGAGACCTGATCGGTCGACGCCGGCTACCTGGCTGGCGCCGCCGAGCCCGCCGGCGGTTATGCGAGCGAGGCCGGCGACTCGCCTCTCCATGTCCTGGCTCTCGGGCAAGAGTGGTGGCAGGCCTACCAGGGACTCCCTTACCTGTTGTCGCGGCAGCCCGATCTCGAGCGTCGCGACCGCAAGGGCATGACGCCGCTGCAGAAGACGCTCGCCAGCAGGTGGCGTGCCGTTGGCCTGTTCCAGAAGCACGCCGTGAAGGTGCTGGCCGCAGCCGGTGCCGACGTCAACGCCGTGACCGCCGACGGGAAGTCGTGCCTGTGCCTGGCCGCGTCGAGCGGCGACGCCGGACTGGTCGAGCTGCTGATCGCCCTCGGCACGAGGGTGACGGTGGCGGCCGTGCTGGCGGCCGTGGAGAGTGCGCAGTCGGGTTACATCACGAACCCGCACGCTGCGGTTGGCGTCCTCGAAGCTCTGCTATCCGCCCCTGAGACTCCCGGACAGGCTAACAACCCGGCCAGTCAACCCCGTGGACAGCTGCCCGGGTGCCTGCAGCAGCATCACGGAACGGTTGTGCTGCATCGCGCGGCGACGCTGGTGCCCGACTGGCTGACCGAGGAGGCAGGGAGGGAACCACGCAAGGCCTGCGCCGAGATGGTGAGCTTGCTCCTGGCTCGCGGCGCGGACCCCTTTGGCACGCTCGCGGCCTCGGAGCTCTCCGACAAGATGCGAGTGGCAGCTGCGGCGTCCAATCCCGAAACCGCCGCCAACTACTACCCGCTCACTGTCCTCCACGACGTCCTCCTCTCCAACGGCACCATCGAACCCTTCCTCCAACTCCCCACCCTCAACCTCGAACACCGCAACAAGACGGGCCACACCCTCCTCCTCGCCGCCTGCGCCCACCCCGGTACCTTCCGCCGCACCATCACTTGCCCCGGCTCCCCCCCGCAACCCCTAATCACCCACCTCATCCACCTTGGCGCCGACCCCTCCGCAACCGAAATCCACGGGCGCAACGCCCTCCACTCCGCCCTCAGCACAACCCCACCGCCAGGCTACGGTCCCCCCGACCAAGACCCCACAACCTTCACCTCCCTCATCCGATCCCTCCTCTCCACCACCGCAACAACAACAACCCCCAACCAAACCCGTTTCATGCTAAACACCCCCGACGAAACAGGCGCCACCCCGCTCCACCACGCCCTCACAACAACCCCCTACCTCTTCCCCCCCCACCCCCCCCCCCCC
>MU854651.1:8209-24109 GCA_033296685.1 Parachaetomium inaequale | reverse complement strand
TAGAGCTTGGCCACGGATCGAAGGCTTAGATTTTTGTTGTTTCTAAGAGCCTCAATAGCCAAGATTACCTTGGCTTCATTTAAAGTCGGAGGTATATTAGGTTATTAAGAAATTCGATGTTAGGTATAAAGAGGACGTGTTGTGGTAGGACGTGCGCGACTCGCTTGTCTACGCGGCTCGCTTATTATATACGTTATTGTCAAGTAAGTACTGGATAATATATTTATAATTAGCAAAGTACTAATCAAAAGGCACTTGGATTAGGAGATAGGAGTTAATCGAGCTAACTTTAGTCTATCGACGAGTCTCCTACCCCCTAATAGTAACGATATCTATATCTATAGTAAAGACCTCTAGTATAATTGAGATTATAACTAGAGAAGGTTAAATAGGCTTGGCATTTGGGTTTAGAGAGTTACGTTCAGCAAAAGCAGTTGAATAAGCTTTATTGAACCTAGTAAGTACCTACTTAGCTTGAGATTAATAAAGGGTAGTTATAATACTAAGAGTTAACTAGATAGTCTAGATAGACTAGGTAGGTTAGGTAGGAGGTATAGCGATAGGCGAAATAGAGGGTAGAGCGAAATTAGCTAAGGTTTTATAATCCAAGTCGTTATTAGAAATAAAGTCGAGTAGGAGTATAGTCTTATATCTTTTATAGACCTCTATAAACTTAGCGGAGCTAGGTATAGGGTAGCGTTTGCTAGTAATAGGGCAAAAGAGGCCTAGTATCTAGTAGAGTAGGGTAGAAGTATATTCAATTAAGTATAATCGAATATAATCAAGCTTAAATAAATATATTTTAAGAGGATAAAAGTTAAGTAAGAGTATAAAAGTAAGTAGGAGAGGGGCGAAGATTAAATATTAGAAATTAAAAAAAGATAATCCTTAAAAGAAGGATTTATTTCCTAGTAAATTATACTTATAGAATCTTTATTTACTAATCCTAATGAAAATTTTTCCTTATAGGTAACTAAATCTTAGGATATAGGTTTTATAGAGTTAATAGGAGCCTAGTAGAAGAGGAAAGGTCTTAAGCTTAGATATTAAGCCCTTAGTACTTTTATTTTCCCTATCTATCAGCTACTGTTCCTTACTTCCCTAGCTAGGCTTAAAAATATAGACTAGCCTATTTCACCTCCGCTATCTCTTTAAGGGGGTACTTCTCCGAGCTAGGCTCGCCTCGCTCTCTTTCTCCTTCTCCTTCTATAAAGCAATTATCTTCTCTATAAGCTGAAGTTACTCCTATAGCTCCTATTCTAATATCTACTGACCTATAGATATCTTAAAACCTAGGTACTCCTTATACTCTTACTCGAGTAGCTCTTCCTCTTTAGCATTAATAATATCTAAATTTATTAATAAAAGAAACTACTTAGAAACTTTTAAGAAACTAACCTTAATAGAACGAGTATAAGTAGCTAGTACTAGAGTAGTAGCAATTGATATATATACTATTAAGGAATACTATACCTAGGCAATAGTATCTAACTACTAGCCTAGTACTATTACTTAAGGAGTATTACTAGTATATATTATAAGAGGGATTATACTTAGTAAAGAAGTAGGTTATAATAGCTATATATTATATCTAAGTATCTAGCTTCTAGGATATATTACTTATAGCTAGTCCTTTCTAGAGCTACTTAGGAATCTAGAGCTATTTAATAACCTAGGAATATAATTAGCGATAAGAAAGATTTTTAAAATGGAATTCATTTGTCTTATACTATTAGCATTAACAATTGTACAAGCTATATTCGAGCTATACTAGCGGAGCTAGTTAACAATCTATATTATTATTATAATATCTATCTCGTAGTTGCTAAGAAGGTCGGGAGGATCAGGCAATGTAACTCCTTTATATATAAAGAATAATATTGGCTTTAGAGCTATAGTCTACTTAAGCCGCGATTGATAAGCGAGCAAGAAACTTAGTTTCTAGAATTGAAAACTTATAGGTCTTGAAGTCACAGGCGAGGTGGTAGGCAGGACACTGTTAGCGACAAGCTCGTTAGTACAATCAAGGATGATTAAACGCAATAGAGCTTTATACGCGGGAGGCGGGGTAATATAGCTGGAGATGATCTGGTTGCCGTAATTGTATGCGAAATAGTTTGCAGTTTGCAATCGGGGTTTGGTTGGGGTTTCTGGCACTGGCGGGGTGAACCGAGTGAAAATTTTGGAGGCGATTTGGGTTTTGGGAGTAAGGAGGGTTTGACGCTCCGTAACATGTCTCGTTCAGGCATGGCGGGTGCGACAGTGGGACGGTGGGACGACATGGCTCGGGGTCTGGGATGGTTCCGGCCCTAGCACCGGGAACGGGGGGGATCCCAAGGGCTTGGTTTTGCCACCTGGTCCTGCGGCCCATATCAACTGGGTCCATCCCACCTCTGGCCTGGAGAACCACAGACCCTGAATCCTGAGCTTACCTGATCCTCTCGGCCAGGAACGGGGGCGGCCAAACCACCAACCTCCATGGCGTCTCCCAACCCCACCACAACGGATGCTGTAGTCGCCAGCGGGACGTCTCCGGAGCCGGAGTCGGGGGTTGCATGGGGGCCGGAACAGGCGGAGGAGCAGCAGCAGGAACCAGAGCCGGAGAACGAACAAGACAATGTTATTCCCGCTCCGCTACAGGTTGACGTAGGCTTATTATCACCATCCCACACAAATTCCCGCAGGCAGTAGTACTAATCACCACCCCCAGCACGACATCAGCGACGACGACGACCCTTCCGACGCCGACTCGGCGTACGGCTCCCTGGCCGGGTCGAGCCGCACGGGCTCGATAACCTCGTCCATCACCAACTACGTCTACGAGAACGGGCGGCGCTACCACGCCTACCGGTCGGGCCAGTACGTGCTCCCCAACGACGACGCCGAGCAGGAGCGCCTGGACCTGCAGCACCACATCTGGCGGCTGCTGCTGCAGGGCACGCTACACACGGCACCCTTGAAGATCCCACAACCGGGCGAGCGGCCCCCGCCCGGCAGCAGCGGGGACTTCCGCGTGCTCGACCTCGGCTGCGGCACGGGCATCTGGGCCATCGACATGGCCGACGAGTTCCCGCGCGCGTCCGTGTTCGGCGTGGATTTGTCGCCCATCCAGCCCGAGTGGGTTCCGGGCAACTGCCGGTTCCACGTCGACGACTACGAGGACGAGTGGACGTACCGGGAGGATGAGAAGTTCGATTACATCCACGGCCGCGCGCTGTCCGGGACCGTCGCCGACTGGCCCAACTTTTACCGCCAGGTGCGCCAGAACTTGAAACCTGGCGGGTGGTGCGAGATGCAGGAGTACGATGCGTGGATTTTCAGTGATGACGATAGTTTTGAGAGGGCGCCTTGGACCAAGGAGTGGGTGGAGAAGTTGGATGGGGCGAGCACCATGTTTGGGAAGCAGATCAATGTGGCTAGGAAGCACAAGCAGTGGATGATTGACGCTGGGTTTGAGGACGTGGTTGAGAAGGTCATCCGGGTGAGTCAACGATGATTGTGGGTTTCTCTGTGTGAGAAACTGATGAAAGCTGACGGCGACAGATCCCCATCGGCCCCTGGGCCAAGGACCCGGCCCTCAAGGAGCTCGGCCGCTTCGAGCAGATGCACATGCAAATGTCAGTCGCCTCGCACACACCGGCCCTGTTCACGAGGGTGTGGTCCTACTCGGAGCAGCAGGTGCAGTTGTTGATCGAGGGCGTCAAGCGTGAGTTCCGGAGCAAAGACCTGCGGTTGATCACTTGCTATCGGTTTATCGTGGGGAGGAGCCCCGGCCCTCCTGCCGTCGCGGTGTAATAGGGGGTACGAGTGAAGGGCGATATTTGATAATTTATGCTGGCCTGACTTGATGGTCAGTGCATGCCTCGAGTCTGATTGTTGCGCGGTGGTGTTGTATACCCCTATTTATGTAACGGCCGTTCTCAAACTGCTAAAACTCTGGAACGATTTGTCAGAAAAATGTCCCTAGTGTTAAAGATTGAATTCCAAGTGGCTAATTAATGTAGTACTTGAGCGCCCGGTTCCTGCGTGAGTTGCGCCTCAGGGGCTCAGCCAGCCCCACGGACTAGGGCCGACGCCGCCAAAGTTGGCATTGGGGAGTTCAGCGGCTCATGGGGGTTCATTCTCCCGTAAACTGGAAACTTGAAGTTGTCGGCCTACATATATCAAGCGGCCCAAAAGACGCGGCAGACGCCGTGGGTGGTCAAGACCTTGAACTTGGTGGATAGTAGCTATTGCTCGTAGTTGGGATCAACGAGTTAGATTATTCCTTGACCCTTTGATAGGATATAATGATACAAGCTACCTAGGAACCCCCAGCAGGCCGTGTCTCCTTCAATATATTTCGCCCGTTCTCTCCTTATACCTCTCATCGATGCTCCCGCCGTGGGCTTCCATATCTACGACAGTTCCTTGGCTTCGGTATATCTTGATACTTGGATTTGAGCTTTGTTTACCTTGTTTCCATAGCTGGTCGCTAGTCTGGATAGTATTTTGGAGCAAGCTGCTATAACCTGTCTTGGAGAACCCCGTAGGCGTTGTGTGCCAAATGTAGACCCTGCCACACCCAGCCATGCTGCTGAGCCCTGACAATCATGCCCCTAAATGTTGAGCACCACAAAGCGGAGAACTGGGAATCGCTGGTAATCAAAAGGCAAGGTATTATAGACACGCAACCCTGTCACCTCAGTAGTCAAGTCACAAGTTTCACAGCATGTTGAAGGGTTTGCCAGTCAAAGTGGTTTCGTTCGCAACTCGCCTACTGTCTTCTACCATACAATGTCCCCCCCCGCCCCCCTCCCCCTCAACCCAACCCCCGATCTCCGGTGGTACACAAGATGATACGTTCCTTGTGGTACGCCCGAGACTCAGCTTCCAGCATTCTGGCCCCAAATCTTGACAGAATCTGAGACATCAGCGGCGTTGCTGTGCGATGACATCGGCGAGAAAGTTGCGTATCTTGCGCCGCTTCTCCTGTGTGGTGGCCCCTTCTTTCAGGATGCTCAGGAGATGGGATGGCGCAATTCACTCGTACCCCTGGTCTCGATGGTGACTCGAGAGCTCTTCAAAGACGAGGTTCATCTTCTCGTGGAGGTAGTCGTCCAGATGCAATGGCTCACTCTCCCCCGGTGGGAGTGGCTGCCACGAGAAGTAAAGCAACAAGCCCGCAAATGCTGCGGCATTGGCGGCGACATACGAGGTTGCGCTCTGCAACTCGCTCCAGATCCCCTCAGGCAGGACCGGCTCCCCAAGCAGGGCGAAGTTGTAGCCGCGGTTTAGCGGCGGGGGGTTGAGCTCGGCAGCGGCTTTGTTGCTCGCCGTGGCGGCAAAGACGCACATGACGTTCTTTTGCGTCCTGCCGGGGAAGAAAAAGCGGGTGAAGTTTGGCACATTCCCGGCAGCGGTAACAAAAAGCATGTTGTCGGGCAGGTTGTTGATAGCCCTCTTCACCCTGTCGTCGTCGTGGCTGCTTCCAAAGGCCATCAAGATGATGTCGACGCCTTTCTCCACTGCCCATCCGATCGCCTGTGTTGAGATACCGTTGTGTTAAAATCAATGGCTGGCCTATACCTGGGGGCCTCGACTCACCTGTTCCACCGGGCCCCATGACTGCTGGGAGGGCGGAGGTCTAAAAACACGGGCGACATGGAGCTCACACACGGCCTCTGGCAACATCATGCTGACCAGGTGTGCAGTGAGGGTCCCGTGCCCTGACTCGTCCCGCTGTACATCATGCTGGCCATCAACAAAGTCCCTGTAGTTGGACTTTGCGATGCTCGGAGGCGCAGGTATACTACCCCATGTCGCAGAGAATCCAGAGTCGATTACAACCACCTTGACCTTTCTTCGGCCGGGCCCAGCCAGCAGCAGCGCTCGCAGCTGGTTGAGCTCGTCGAACGATCGCTTGCGCGCGTCCCTGGTCTTCTGCTTCCGCACGTTTCTCGCCAAGTCCTCGGCCATTTTGTCAGACATCTTGTCGGACATTTTCCTGCTGTAAAAATGACCACTAAGGTGTCCGAAATGAACGATGTCAAAACAGAAGTCATAGTTGTTGGGTCCCATGATCTTTATGTTCCAGACGGGCCAAGCTTTGGCAGAAGCCGGGAGTTATGGCTCATCTTTTTTGATGTGTGAAGTCTGAGTGGGGTATTCAAACAAGTGAAAGACAGGGCAAACTACCTAAGAGTGAGGTATTAATCGGTAGCAAACTACACTCCGCGGGAAGTAGAATGACGACCTGCCAAGCACGTTTGCGAAATGACTCAAGCTAGAGCCCATAACTCAGTCTTGCGTTGTTTTTTTTCGCAGGAGTCTGCCTCGGGGTTTGTTGGCTACAAAATCCAGAATAATTGAACAAACCCATTTTGTGTTGGGGGCCAGGTGGTTGACTCCCATACCATCTGAGGCGTTGATTCGGAGTCATGGAAGTGGCTGTTATGACTGTAGGTACGGTATGTAGCGACAGTCAACCAACTGGAAAGGCATTGGTTGTTTTGTGAACTCAATTGGAAGCCGGGCCAGGAAAACGACTTAGTCAGCAGCCAAAGCTCGGTCCAAGGGACCCACTTGGCCGCAAATGCATGCGACTGTGTGCTGCAGCCATCGCGAACCAATTTTTGATGGACTCGGAGCAGAACGAACTTGAAGCACGCCAACCACAGACCCGACAATGCCCCCGAGACTACCACTCGCGCAGGCGGCGCGATGCTGCGCTGCGGCAATTGAGGCCCCCGCGCGGCCGGCGAGCCTGGTGTCGCTCTTTGCCGCCCTCTCGGTGCAGACACGCAGCGCCTCGATCCTCGCGAGCCTGTCGGACAACAAGGGCGCCTACCAGAAGCGCATCCGCGTGGGCCGCGGTGCCTCGTCCGGCTACGGCAAGACGTCCGGCCGCGGTCACAAGGGCCAGAAGCAGCGTGGGAAGCCGAATCCGTGGTTCCAGGGTGGCCAGACGCCGCTGGTTGTCAGCCACGGCCGGGCGGGCTTCGTCAACCAGTAGGTGCTGCCTTCTGCTCCGTCCTGGCTCTCTCCGCATGGGGCACCGTTACTCACATAGACATTCCAGCCGCGCACCCGTAATGATGGAGCTGAATCTCGACCGCCTCCAGGCCTGGATCGATGCCGGCCGTATCGACCCGAAGAAGCCCATCACCCCGCGCGAGATCATCCGGTCCGGCGTCATCGGCGGCACCATCAAGGACGGGATCAAGCTGCTCGCCCGCGGCGGCGACACGCTCAAGACGCCAATCGACATCATGGTGTCGCGGGCATCGGCCTCGGCGATCAAGGCCATCGAGGACGCCGGCGGCAAGATCATGACGCGCTTCTACACCAAGGAGTCGCTCAAGCGGCTGGTCAAGGGGCAGAGCGTCCACACAGACAAGCCGCTGCCTGTGGGGCCCGAGCACGTCGAGGCCGTGCTGCAGCACGCGAGGACGACCAAGAAGCACTACTACCGCCTGCCCGACCCGACAAGTCGCGAGGACATCGAGTACTACCGCGACCCGGCGCACCGGGGCTACCTGAGCCACATGCTGCAGCCGGGCGAGTCGCCGAGTTTGTACTTTAAGGTGCCCGGCACGGCCATGGTGGGCAAGCCCAAGTCCAAGGAGAAGCCCGAGGACGCGAGGCTGTTTTAGAGGATGCTCGCTGGGGTCCCAGGGGGCAATGTATTTACAATGGCCAGCAATGTACAATTCTGTATTAATTCAGCACGAAGTGCCTAACTGAGGCACATGCATGGAGGACCGGACTCAGGGAGACACTCGTTATGTGGCTGGTGGGCTGGGCCGTGGCTGAGCGCATATGTTCCCCAAACCAAGCCAAGCCCAAGCTACCCCTGTCAATCGCTGGAGCTGTTCCTCTGCTCCCGCCTCCTCCAGCCCCTTCAACGGTTTAGCCTCCTCCGCTGACGACATCTCGGCGCCGACTCTGGGCTTTTCGCTTGTCCAATGTGTCCCTGAGTTTTGGCAACGCTTCCTCCATTTCTTCCCTGGCCGCCCGTCGCTGCTTCTGTTCTGTGCTGTGCATGACGAGCGCATTACGACGCCGCCTGGGCTCACTCGTCACTGGCACTAATCCTCGGATAGCCGCTGCCGGCATCCCCGCTGCGTTGCGCAACACGGCACACCTCGACAGCTATTCCGTCGCAACAGCTACCTGCCTCGACCAAGAATCCAAATTTAATCGCTAATCAAGCAACATGTCGCTCTTCGGCAGCTCCCCGCCGGACGAGTCGCCCGACCAGCGAGCGAGCACCTTCAACAACAGCCGGTCCTCGCTGTTCGAAGACGAGCCGCCCATGACGCGGTCGACCACCACGGCGCTGTTCGCCGACGACGACGCCGGCTCCGACTCGCCGTGGGACATGCCGACGCCCCGCAAGCCGCAGACGCGCGCCGACGTGGTCCGCAGCCTGCTGGCCGCGTCCGAGGTGCCCGACAGCTACATCGAGGCCTTTGACGCGGTCGTCGCCGAGGACGGCGGCAGCGGCGGCCGCATCACGGCGGGCGGCGTCGCGCGGACCCTGGCGGCCGCGAAGCTCGGCGCCGACGCCCAGGCGCGCATCATGGGCATTGTCGCGCCCGGCGGCGGCGGCGGCGAGGACGAGGACGTGGCTCTGGACAGGAACCAATTCAATGTGCTGCTGGCGCTGATTGGCCTCGCGCAAGAGGGCGAGGGGGTTAGTCTCGATGGGGTAGACGAGCGACGCCGGGGTGAGTACTCTTCTCCCCTCTCCGACTCAGTATCGCATCGAGTTTCACTTGCACCCCCATCGCCGCCTTATCTTATCTGAACCACCCGCGGAGCTCATCAGCATCGATCGAATCGATCCCCCGGCCGTGCTGCGGGTGCGCCGGAGTGGGCCCCATCGTGAACTCCATCTGGCGATCGGAGCCAAGCTAACCTGGCTACGTCAATCCCCCAGATCTCCCCCAGCCCGAGCTCCACGGCCTCGTCGAGAAGAACAACACACCAGCCCTACCGCACGTCGAGGAACTGGCCGCCAAGCCACCGCAACGACCCGCCACGCCCCCGAGCGCCCCCGAACCCGTCTCCCCGGCACGCCACCGCAGCGTCCGAAAGCCGCCGCCGTCGATGGACTACCCCGAAGACCCGTGGAACACACCCGACGTGCACCGGAACCACAACCATGGCCCCGAGCCGCCGCGCCCCAACGGCCACGACAGGGCCGCGTCGACGGGCGTGCTGAACGGGAGCGCCGCCTTTGGCACCAGCCCGCAAGCCACCCTGCCCCGCCGGACCACGTCGACGTTTACAACCAGCGTCCCGCCCTCGTCGGCCGCCGGCTCGGTAGCGGAGGCCCCGAGTGCGTGGGGGTTTTTCGACGGCAACGCGCCGTCCGCGGGCGGGTTCAGCGAGCAGCCGCCGAACCCTGCGGCTCCGTTCGGCAGCCTGGGCGAGAATGGCCCCGCTCAAGAGACGAGTGCTGGGCCACTCCCGGCGGCTGCGATCAACAGAACCATTGGCGGCGGGCGGAACGGGACGGCGGTCGAGGAGCACATCCTCGTGACGCTGATGCCCGAGAAGGAGGGCATGTTCTTCTTCCAGCACCACAACTACGAGGTGACGAGCTCGAGGCGGGGGAGCAAGGTGGTGCGGCGGTACAGCGACTTTGTGTGGCTGCTCGACTGCCTGCACAAGCGGTACCCGTTCCGGGTGCTGCCGCTGCTGCCGCCGAAGAGAGTCGCGGGTGGGTTGATCAGTCTCCCAACATGTGTGGCCTCTGCTGACAGTCCCAGTCAACGGCAACCACCTCTCCAACGACGGCGCCTTTATAGAGAAACGGCGCCGCGGTCTGGCGAGGTTCCTGAACGCCCTCGTACGACACCCCGTCCTCAGCCAGGAACAGCTCGTCATCATGTTCCTGACCGTCCCAACTGTGAGTACCCCTACCCAGAGCTGACGACAACAGCTGACATCCCGCACCAGGAACTCGCCGTGTGGCGTAAGCAAGCCACCATCTCGGTCCAAGACGAATTCACCGGCCGGCCTCTACCCCCAACCCTCGAAGACTCGCTCCCACCCACCCTCGAAGAGCTCTTCAGCCGCACGCGCGCCGGCGTGCGGCGCAGCGCCGAGCTGTACATCACGGTCTGCAACCTCATGGACCGGCTGGTCAAGCGGTCCGAGGGCGTGGCGGCGGACCACGCGCGCGTGGCGCTGTCCCTCGCGTCGCTCACGGAAGCCAGCGCCGACACGTACGCGACCGACGCCAGCGACGTGCCGCTGCTCAACGACGGGCTGACGGCCATGGGCCGGCACCTGCGCACCGCGCAGAGCCTGATGGAGGACGAGGCGCGCGCGTGGGAGGCGGGCGTGCTCGAGGACCTCAAGCGCCAGCGGGACGCGTTGGTGAGTTTGCGGGATCTGTTTGATCGAAGGGAGAGGCTCGACAAGGATAATATTCCGTCGCTGGAGAAGCGGATTGCGGCGAATGAGACCAAGCTGGCGGGGTTGAGGGCCAAGCCCGACGGGCTGGTCAAGCCGGGGGAGGTGGAGAAGGTGGTCGAGGCTATTATCAAGGTAAATTACCTACCTAGGCCATCCCATCCAGACTGCTTTTTTTTATGGTATGTACTAATACGGCATCAGGACAAGGAGTCGATCGTCACGCAGCACAACCGGTCCGTCTTCGTCAGGGAGTGCCTGCGCGACGAGCTCGGCTACTTCCAGCACACGCAGTACAATGTCTCGCGCTGGAACCAGGACTGGGCGCAGGAGCGCGTCAAGTACGCCGAGATGCTGGCCGACAACTGGCGCAGGCTGCTGGACGGACTCGAGGGGATGCCGCTGGGGGAGTAACTACCGGGCTTTTTGTGGAGCCGGACGGGAAGAGACGATGGGTGTGAGCGGAGGGGGTGAAGTGAAGACGGCGATGGGCTGGGGAGGAGGGAGGGGAGGGAGCGGCGATTTGAGTATGTGGCGGGAGGGTTGAGTACAAACTGAGGGAGGCGAGTTCCTCGAGATGAACATACGAGGTAATGGGGGATGGATGGGCGGCAATGTTTCCCGTGTCATCATCACCGGCGGCGTTCTTTTTGTTCAAGTTGTCCTGTGCATGGTACATGTAGTAGATAGCAGTTGTTTGAGATTGCGATACCCTGATCAAGACGTCTTTCGTATAACCTGTGCCCATGCTTTGAATTTCAGACTACCGCATCTTTATATCTGACTGTCAATTGCACGAGTGCCAACTGGGGAGTCAACCCTGAACAGGCACAGAGTCTACAGACAGTGACAGCCCCGCGATGCCAAGCCTGCAGGCCATCCCACTGATCCCAGGCCCACCGCCACTTCAGACGGCTGCTGCAACCCCCGCCATGACGTTTTTCAGCCTCGCGCGCCCGCCTGCGTCTTCCTCCGCAGAATCTTCCAGGTTACCTTACCTCTCGAAATCCGGGCCCAACGACGCCCAGCCCGATAATAAAAAGACGCGAACCTCGACGACTCTCTGCCGGGCCTGGTACCCTCGTCTCGCGGTCCTCCCGCCTCGCCCCGCTCCCGAACAACTAGCCCCCGCGCGGAAGCTTTTGGCCCACCATCGCGTGTCTCGCAACCCGATTCGACCGCCGCACCATCGCTCTTCTGCCTAGGCCGGCTTGTCTTAGCAGGCACCCGAGCAAGTTGAACACTGACCCGACCTCGCGAACTCGAACGACGAGAACTCGACCACGAACTCGAACGCTGCGATCCGTTGCGACTGAGCAACCTTTACTCTCGAGAGCGCGCACTTCATAATTACACGACATCCCCAGGACCGTCTCCCCTGTCGCCGCCAAGATGCCGGCGACCTCGACGCGGCGGACGCAGGCCGGCGAGCAGTTCGTGGCCGTCACAAAAGCGACGAGGGAGAGCGCGCAGACGGTGGGTTCGGTCTCGTTCTTGTGCTGTCCCGTCCCCCGTGCCCCGTCCCCCAACCCGCAAGGCTTCTTACAAAGTACCGCCGCGCTCTCTCGCACCGCATGGCCGATGGGGTGCTGGGAGGTCTTTCGGCCCGATACCGATGGGCCTTCGCGCTGCGATCCTTGCCTTGCATGACGGGGGAGCACCGAGCTGACTGCTGGGCCAAATGCGACAGTACCTGAGGAACAACAATTACAACCTGGATGCCGCGCTGAACCAGTAAGTTGCCGTCTTGTGTCCCGTCGTCGTCTTGCACTTCCCTTCCCCCATCGCTGGACGGGGTGTCGCCGGCCGAAGCATCTCCGCCTGTCTGCCGTTTCCCTGGGCCGAAGGGAGGGCTGCCGCCGTGGAAGCGTTCTGGAAGATGAGATCGGCATTGCAACACCATGTCTCATAGCTAAACATCCCTTGTTTCCCCTTTTGCTTTTTGTCTCCCGACCTTCACGAATGCTGGGTTGGGGAGCTCCTTCTTCAACTTCCCCCAGATACCCTCCCAGTGGAGCCAGATTGCGTCTTGTTTACCCGCACCTTGCACTTTCCCGTTGAACATTGATTCATCTCGTCTCGTCTCATCTCGATATCGCACCTGCCCTGCCCTGCCCTTCTCATGCCTGCACCGGATGCAGCTCCTGCCCCGGCCATGCTGCGCCGCTTCTTCCATTCCTGCTTCCACAAACGACCGCGGCCAGACTCATCGTCAACGTCAACGCCAACGTCGCCCCCACTTGAAGGGTCGGCCGAGACGGACAGCAGCGACGCAACCCTGGTGCCTTTGCAGTCGTCACACTCACCCCAACAACTCCCATTACGAGACCGCATGCGAGCCGCGGCCAAAACCCCGACCATGCCGAAAGCTGCAAAGGACAAGGCGGCGGCCAAGGCGACCAAGGACCGGAAGCCCTACTCAAAGTCCCAGCAGGCGGCAAGGTCCGGCCCCACGTCGCTGTCTCCGTGTCTATGCGCACGCTGCCTGTGTTTTTGCCGCGGGGGAGGACTTGATACTGACGACATGCCCGCTGCAGGTATTACAACGACACCCAGAGCCATGGCGGCAGCAAGGCCGACGCGGGGACCAAGGCCAAGCTGAACCAGATGTTTGACGAGCTCATTCCGGGTATGTCACCACCACCTCACACTTGGTAAAAAAGGGTTGGGAACTGACTCCTCCCAGACGAAGACAAAGCCCGCGGCAGCCCCTCAGACATCACCGAGATCGGCGCCGAGCCGAGCATGGCCTACCTGCAGTGCCTCGGCGTCAACATGGCCAGCTACGAGCTCTTCGTGGTGCTGGAGATTGTGCAGGCCGAGTCCATCGGCACCATCACCCGGACCGGTTTCGTCGACGGCTGGGCGCGCGTCGTGGCCGACAGCAGCACTAGCGGTGGGGGGCGCGTCACGGCCGACTGGGCATCGCAGAAGCGGCTCGTGCGCGCGCGCATCGCGCAGGCGCTGACGGACGCCGCCTACTTCAAGACGCTGTACGACTTTGCCTTCCAGGTCGGCCGCGAGCCGCCGCAAAAGGCCATCAGCATGGCGGTTGCCGTCGGCTTCTGGGAGGGGCTGTACGAGCCCGGGACGAACCCGTGGCGGTCGGCGCACGTCGACTGGCTGGCCGAGTGGACGGGCTATCTCAGGGAGAAGTTTGGCACGGTCAAGGTCAACGAGGACGGGGAGGAGGAGGTCGAGTACAAGCGGACTGTCAGCAAGGACCTGTGGACGCAGACCCGGCTGTTTGCCGCCAAGACCATGGCCGACGAGACGCTTGGGTTCTGGTCCGAGGAGCAGGCCTGGCCGGGGCTGATTGACGAGTTTGTGGTCTGGTGCAAGGAGAAGGGGGTTGCACCGGGGCAGAATGGGGAGGGCATGGAGGTGGAATGAATAGCTGCGTCCGTTTACGGTCTACGCCGCGGGTGGTTCACTGTTTTTGGTGGCATGGGAATGGGGCAGAGCAGACTGCGGTCTCTGCCCGGTGGGCGGGTTGCCCAGGTGGGCGGCATACATACACTCGGGAGTGTCTGGCGATGGCTTCGGGATGTGCATTGCTCGGCTGGCTTGCATACAGGACTAGATGGACAAGACAGAAAGACTTGTTGATGCGTTCTGCTGTGATGGACTACCTAACGAGCTGGGATTCATGATTTCTAGCTGTGATGGGGACGAGATCTCGGATGGACGACAATGTTGATCTTTTGCTTGGCACTCCGATTGGTGGAGTGCCTACTGAGGTCAAGATACCACGTTACTTCAGGGGGCACTCGGTTTGGCGACCATCGACACCACGGAAGGTGCGTTGCATCTGAATCCCAGGCTCAGAATCGGACCGGCGAGACATTGCCACTGGAATAAGGCCGAGATTCGTACCAAGGGCTGAATTGCGTTGCTAAATCATCGTGGTGCAACTCTACGTTTAGGGGGGGCCATCATATCACCCTGCCGCCTGTTCAACCCAATTTGGCGGTAGCGCTAGGAAATCGGTTGGAAAATGATGTCTTGTTTTGCACCGCTGTGCTCCCCCATGCTAGCGCTGAGCAGACGTGGTCTCGGCCATGCAAATCTATAGTATACAGAGTGTATCGTACAGTCCCTCATGTTCCCACCCAATGCCGGCTGGTTGTCCAGCTCGAGCTGGAGGCTGTGTCATCGCCATGCCATGGAACGCTGTTGCTTTTCCCCATCCGCAATATCTCACCGTCCCGGGAGCGCCATCTTCCCCCGTCTTCTCCCTCTTCCCGCGTAAAAGAGTCCTGGTATTCCGCCGTCTCGGTCTCGTAGCGTCCCAAGCCGCATCCATCTGTGTATCCACCTCCTTTTCAACCTCCCAGCCAACCCATCCCATCCCATCATCCTAAACAATCAATCCCAATAACCCCGATCCCTCACTCCATACTCTTCCACTGCACAGCCCCAAACCGGCTCAGCGTCTCGAGCCGCCCATCGCCGAGCTTGACCCCGCCGGCGCGAATGACGCGCGGGTCGACGCGCAGCGTGCGCGACACGTCCTGGTGCGTGGCGACCCCGGCGTCGTAGCGCATGACAAAGTAGTGGCCGCGCGTGTACCGGATCTGGTTGCGCGAGAGGGCGCGCGGCAGGTGGAAGACGCCCCAGTTGGCCACGTCGCGGATGACGCCGCCCTGGCGGAGGATCAGCTGGCCGGCTGTGAGGACGATTCTGTTTCCCAGATAAAATTGTCAGCGGGTGGGCAGGGGAGAAGGGCGGGAGAGAGGAGGGAGGAGGAGGGCGCACTCTTTGACCTCCTTCAGGTTGCCCGGGCGGACCTGCAGTCGGATTGTCAGTTCCTGTTTTGTTTCTGTTCGTTTCCACCGGGAAATACGCACAATGCCAATCGTCTCGTACAGCATCTTGGAGCGGGCGACGTGGGCTGCCGGTGCCGGAGTGGATGACGGGTCTTGGGTAGTAGACACAGACGATGATAAGCGTCGCTGCGCAATCGAAGTCGCGGGCCCGGGCCTTCTGGAAATTTTGGCGGCATCTTCCGGGATTCTGCCGCATTGTCCCCCACACCGCTTTTGCGCGCTCCTGCCAAGACTTGCCCCTGAGAGAGAGTTGGGAGCCCTGGGATTCCACTGAGAATCCCCTGAACCTTCAGGGGGTGCTACCGCTGAATTAATCAATCGCGAGCCCCTAACCCACAACGCCGCCTCGCCCAACCGAGTCGTCCCCTTCGTCACAAACATCAGGATCATGCTTCCCCGAAGACAAGGCAAGCACGGTGTGGCATCCAGTATTAAGGCTACGGATTGTGAATATGCTATATACACCTCCAAAATAAACTAGCTTAAATAAATACTGAGCGCTAGAGGAGATCCCCTTAGACTTACAGCAACCTACAACAGACACACTTCCCCTGAAGCTCCATCAAGAACTCAAGCTCAGCAGCCACCCTCTCCTCAACTCTCTGGGAAGTAATAAGCAGCAAAAAAAAAAAAAAAAAGAAAAAAAAAAAAAAAAAAAAAAAAA
>MU854650.1:0-24251 GCA_033296685.1 Parachaetomium inaequale | reverse complement strand
TCTCAATCCCCATCGCCAACCTGCACACCCCACCCCCGACCTCCCCGCGCCGCAAACTCGGCAGCCTGCTCGCCCGCTCGTCCTCTTCTCCCGGCGCCACCGCCGCCACCCCCCGTGACACCGGAGCCGGGGCCGGGGGCGGCAGGGCCGGCATCACCTCCCCGCCAAATATGAACCACAGTCACACCAACACCAACATGAGGACCACCAGCAGAAACACCAACCACAGCAGAGCCAGCAACAGCAGAAACACCAACCACAGCCGCGCCAGCAGCCGCAGCGGCAGCGCCCTCCCCGGCGGCCTGCGCCTGCACACGGGCATGGGCACGGGCAGGGGTGTCGGGCTCGGGGCGGGGTTGCCCGTCTCGCCTTTGCCTGCTCCTTCTGCTGGAACTGGTTCTGCTTCTTTTTTGCAGAAGGGTTTTGGGTTGGGGTTGGGGTTGGGGATGGGGCAGAGGTTTGTTTCGGGGACCGGGACAGGGACCGGGTCGGGGTTTTCGCCTTTGCGGGCGGCGTCTGGGGCGGTGGCTCGCGATGAGGATGGGGATGGGGAAGGGGAAAGTCCAGTTCGGAGTCTGAGTCAGAGTTGGAGTGATCTTGCGGGGGAGGAGGTGGGTGAAGAAATGGAGGGGGATGACTTCGTGGGGAGGGATAGCCAGAGGCACAGCTGGGATAGTGTGGCGACTGTGCGGGAGGAGCAGCAGCCGGGCCGCCACGGCCGGTATTATGAGCAGGATGACGCGGATGATGAGGGGGAAGGGTCGAATGCGAATACCCATATCGGGGAGGGCTCGGACGGGTACAAGGACGGTCAGGAGTATGGGGGTTTCCAGGGGCGTGAGGGTTCTCGGGAAATCGAGGGCTCTCATGAGTTTGCGGCGTCCCCCGAGTATGCCGGTACCCGCCGGTATGAGGACTCTGGCGAGTATGAAAGAGAGATGCGGCGCGGGGGCGATGAGAGTCGCCAGGAGGAAAGGGGGTTTCAGGAGTATGAGAGCGACCGGCAGGAGGACGACAGACAATCTGAGGAGGATATTGTGGGTGTAAGGAAGGGCAAGGACGAGGACGAGAGCAGGATCGACGACAGAGAACTGCAAGAGCAAGGAAACTCGGACGGGACTAGAGACGCGGAGCAACACACGGCGGAAACCCAAGACACCGAAGGGGACACCCTCCCGCCGGGCAGAGTCATGCTTATGGAGCGGCTGTGCGATCTTGTGCAGAGACTGTCCTCGGTGAGGGTGGGCGGCGGCATGGAGGCCGACGTTATCGATGTCCTGAACGCCAAGGTCGACGAGATGGAGGACCTCTTGGTGCTCGCCGAGGAGACGGCCGAGGCCGAAGCCACGGCGGACGTGGAGGCGCAGGCTGAAGCGGAAGACCAAGGAGATGACCACGCGGAAGGCCAAGTGGCAGATTACGCCGAAGCAGAAGCAAATGTGGGAGCCGAAGCGTCGGACATTGAACCAAGCCAAGAGGAAGACGCGGGCACAGAAGGAGACGGGCAAGAGGAACAGGTCGGAGAAGCCGACAGATGGGCCAGCGGGATGTCACCAGCCATGCTGCCAGTGCCGTTGCTCCAGGTCGGAGACCAAGACATCCGCGACCTTGCGAGCCCCCTCCCATGGCTCACCTCCACCTTCAAATACTCGGAGCTGTCCATATCCCCGACCCAGTCCCACCCCGAGCTCGCCGCGGCCACGAACGAGGCCCTTGAGGCAGCCAAGCAGGCCGCTCAAGCCCAACATGACATGGCCGAGCGGGTGGCGTTCGAAGCCGACAAACTAAACCGCGAGCTGGCCGAGGTGGTCAAAAAGCTACAGGCCCGAAAAGAAGAGTCAGACGTAAGCCCCCTTCTCCCCTCCTACCCCACGCCACGATAGTAGTCCGTTCCTAACAAAAACGCAGCACCTCCACTCCCTCCTGATCGACCGCGCGGAAGCCGCCGCAACGCGCATCCTCGACCTCGAGCAAGAAATCTGCGACCTCGAGGACGACATCCTTGCCAACGAGTCGGAGCTGCGGCACCTGCGGCTCAAGCTGCGCGCCGTCGAGACGGTGTGCCACGAGTGGGTCGGCGGCGACCCGGAGCTGGTGCGCAGCATCGACAACTGGAAGGCCGACTGGGTGCTGGTGCGCGACCGCATGCTGGAGCGGAAAAAGGACCGCAAGGACCGCAGGCTGCGGCTGCACCGCGCCGGGTGCGTCATCAGCTCGCTCGAGGAGCGCGAGGCTAACGAGATGACGGCGACGACGGCGACGACGCTGACGAGCTTGGGGGGCTTGTCCATGTCGGTTTCGCTGCTGGGGCTCGGGAGGGAGAGGAGCCCTAGGAAGGGGTGCTGATTGTTTCCTTACTTACTAACTAAACATGTCGGGGTCGGGCATGAAAGGAGTTTGGGCTGGGTTTTGTCTGCATTTTGGTGGCGGCTGCATGACGGTCTCTCGCTTTGATGATACCCAGCACGACTGGCATGGTTGCATGGCTGCATGGGAAACGGGAGTTACGAAATGTCAAAAGAGCACATGGCGAAGACAGTGATGGTATGAATCACGCCGCTGTGGCGGTCGTTTGGGTTGTCAAAGTATCAAAAGGGTAGATGTAACGAATGTAAATAAATCTCAAGGGGGCTCCCAACGCCGCCTGAAAGCTCCAACCCCAAGACCAGATCTAAACTGATCAAACCATGTATGTATCCAGGTATCGTCCCGTCATGCCACACTGCCTCTTTCCACTGATCCAAAACAGCAATGAGAAAGGAAAAGGAAAAGGAAAAGGAAAAAGAAAAAGAAAAAGAAAAAGAAAAGGAGATTAACCGCCTACACCGCCGCCCCCTCCCCAACCTTCTCCCTCAACGCCTCCTTCTCCCTCGTAAACCCCACCGGCTCCTCATGCGGCAGCTGCTGCGGCTTAGCCACGCTCTGCCGAAACAAGTACCGCCTCCAAAAATACACGACCTGCCTCGCGCCGTACGCAACTTGCCGCCTCAGGGGGGCATCAAACACGCCGTCCAGCTCCTCGAGCGTCTTCTCCTTGGTCTCGGGCACAAAGAACAGCACCAAAAAGAAGCCGATAATGTTCCACCCGCCGTACCACGCGAACCCGCCCTGCGGCTTGAACGCCGTCAGCATGCTCGGCCAGGTGACGGCCAGGATGAAGTTGAAGAACCACGTCGTGGCCGTCGCGAGCGACATGCCGATGGGCCGGATGTACAGCGGGTAGGCCTCGGCCGAGTAGGTGAAGGGTACGGGCCCTTCGCCGGGGGAGTAGACCATGCCGAAGAGGTAGATGCCCAGGGCGATGCAGGCGATGTGGGCGGTTGAGTCGGGGGGGATCCAGAAGGAGAAGCCCGTGAAGAACATGAAGAGGGCCATGAGGGGGAAGGTGGTGAGGAGTAGGTTGCGCCGGCCGAAGGTGTCGATGGTGTAGAAGGCCGGGATGGCAAAGAGCCAGTTGATGACGCCGAAGCCGAGGGAGGCGGCGAGGGCCGAGACGTTGTCGTAGCCGGCCTCGCGGAAGATTTCCGAGGAGAAGTAGGCGATGATGTTGACGCCGCAGAACTGCTGCATGAACATGACGATCTCGCTGGCGACCATGGCGTTGCGGTTGCGGCGGATGGTGAAGAGCTCCTTGAGGCGGCTGCTGGTGCCGATGGACATGGCCTGCTGCTCGGCCTGGAGGAGCGTGTGGGTGTAGAAGAGGTCGCGCGCGGCCTGCACTTTCTCGAAGCGCAGCTGGCACACGGACTCAAACGCGTCGCGGTGGCGGTCCTTGGTGAGGTACCAGCGCGGGGACTCGGGGCACTTGTAGGCGAGCAGGCAGACGACGACGGCGGGCAGCATGGCCGAGCCCATCATCAGGCGCCAGTTGAGCCCGAGCTCGACGCCGCTGTCGGGGACGAAGTAGAAGGCCAGGTCGGCGATGTAGCCGACCATGATGCCGAAGGCGGTCCACATTTGCCATTGCTGGGGGGGGTTAGTTAGTATTATGTTTTTGCCGGTGTACGATCCGTGCTTACCATGACGAGGGCGCCGCGGAGTCTCGGGGGCGAGCATTCGGCGGCAAAGACGGGCGTGGTCGCCGACTTGGGGCCGATGCCGAAGCCGAGGAAGAAGCGGGCGATGAACATGTGGTACCAAGTATTGGTGAAGGCCTGCCAGAAGCACGCCAGGGCGGAGATCAGGCACGAGATGAAGATGGTGCCGCGGCGGCCAAAGACTCGGTTCATGGGGTCGGTGAGCCAGCAGCCGAGGAAGGCGCAGCAAAGGTACGGGGCGCCGTTGACGAGGCCGACAAGCCAGGTGTCGCGCTGGCTGGTGGTGCCGATGCCGAAGACTTCCTTGTAGAAGATCTGGGCACCGTTGACGACCGTCTCGTCCATACCCTGGACGGCGGCGCAGAGGGAGCAGACTGGGAGTGAGTGTAAGCGGCTGTTATGGCGTCCTGACGGGGTTGGTGACTTACTGGCAACGACCCAGTAGAGCATGCTGGGATTCGACCACTTGTGGGTTGTCTCCCTCTCCAGAACCTCCCTCTCGCGGTCAGTGAGCCCGGGGATCAGGTCGTAGCGGTTGTGGTCTCCGGCGATCATGGCGCCGAGGCGGAATGCGCGCATGTCCTCGTCGCTGGTCAGCCCGGCCAGCCTGGCGTAGTCCTCACCCATGGCCCCGAGGCGCTCGGGACTCAGGCCGGCCAGGGGGTTCGCAAGCTTCTGGGAGACCTCCAGCCGCTCGTTGGCAGCGCCGCCCGGGGCCTTGTGGTGGCCGTCATGGGCGCTGCTGCGAGGCGCATCATTGTGTTCTATTTCGGTCCGCGAGGCCGACGAGCTGGAGCGGTCGTGTTTCTTTTCGGATGCCATGGTAGGTCCAGATGAGGAATCCGAGTCAACTTCGCAGTCTACAAGAGGAAGAGTCACGCAGGACGGCCGAGGGCTTCATGGGGATCCCACGGTTATAACTGTCTGCAGAATCCAGGCCTCGGGGTCCCTCCATATGATCCTGGAGCGCTGCATGGTTCCGACGGCTTCCAGCTTGCTTCTCCAGACATGGAACTTGGCCAACCGCCTGCCAGTGCCGCCCGGGTACAGAAATCTCGCGGCCTCGGAGCGGGCCCGGCGGCACTGGCCTTCCCAAGACGGCAGCTATCGACGTCATCCGCGGCCGCGACTGGACCGTGTTTTTGTGGGGGACATCCTCGGCCGGGGCGGCAGCGCTCGAGGGCAGCAACACTGCATCTCGGGTAAGCCGGCGCTCGGTGTGGGCGGCGCTCGATGACTTGCAAGTTCCGCATCCGAGCACGATTTGCCCTTGGAGGATCCGATCGGCGCTGCGGTGCGCGGGCAGATGACCATGCCCGCAGATGACGTCGAGCGGTTGGGCAACGGCGCCAGGATTGATTCAAGCTTTTATAGCGACTTCTGGGCGCCATCTGCCGGATTGCCGAGTGTGGGGGGTGGGGAGAGTGGGGAGAGTGGGGATTCTGCGGGCCCCTGTTTATCAGAGTTCGAGCAGACCAGTCTGGAGAGGATGCAACGGCAGAATTAGATTGATCTCGTATCTCGGTCCTGTGCCTGTCTCTCAGCCGAGATGGCCCCAGCTGGAGGACTTGGAAAGGATCAAAGGACAAATAATCCTCGAGCGGTGTTGGGCTGGACAAGAGCCAGAGATCCACTCAGAGTTCCAGGCTGCCAAGGCTGCCTGGAGAAATGGGGTAATTGGGGTTCAAGTGTGGGGGGCTCCATTGAGGTGAAAAAGGCTTCATCCAAATCATACCCTTGGCTCGATCTGCTATGTACAACCAAAGAAGGAACGAAAGAAGAGAAAGAAAGAGAAAGAAAACCAGTGTCCTGGAATCCCAGAGTTTACAGCAGAGTCATCTTAGTTACGCGAGAGAATGAAACCAAGTGCAAAGACTCCCTCCGCTCAACACGACAAAACATTAACTACAACCATTTGTCGCTGCCAACATCACTTCCCACCCAGAAAATCCCCCCAGGTCTGACACCGCGCCGACGCCTGCCTGTCGTCGCGCACCACCACCGGCGTCTTGCGCATCCCGACGCTGCCCCTCCGCTCCGGGAACCCCGCAACCGACGCCGACCGTCTCTCGCGGGGCCTCTCCCTCCTCTCCCTCTCCCGATCTCGCCCCCTCAATTTGACCTCTCTCTCACGCTCCCGCTCCCGTTCTCTGTCTCGCTCCCTCTCCCTATCTCTATCTCTATCTCTATCCCTCTCACGCTCGCGATCGCGATCCCGCTCCCTACTTCCACGCCCCCTTTCCCTCTCCCTGTCTCTATCCCTCTCCCTCTCCCTGTCCCTATCCCGCTCCCGCTCCCTCTCCCTCTCCCTCGACCCCCCCCCACCCCCCTTCCTCCCCGAAACAGCCGAATCCGACGGCGACCGCGGCAGATACGGCCAGGTATAACCCCTCTCGGGTCCCCTCCCGCCGCCAACCACCACACCACCAGAGACAGAATGCCGATGATGATGCGGCGGCAGACCACCACCACCCGATGCCGCTAGCGGTGGTAAAGGACTCGTCCGCCGCCTCGAGCTGGGTGGGGGACGTGAGGAGGCAGGGTGGGAAGTAGGAGGAGCAGGTGGAGCAGGTAGGGATGGTGGTGCTGCTGCAGTGGGAAGGGGGTCGCGGCGGGCCGAGCCATTGCTTTCGTAGGTGCGCAGGTGGCCGGCGCCGTCGCGGTAGGTGCGCTCTCTTTCTCTGTCGCGATCCCTGTCACGGTCGCGGTCGGTGCGGCGGCGGTGGTCGTCGTCGCCTGCTTGGGAGGAGGGCGGGGACGGGATGCCCGAGGGGCGGTAGCGGGACCGGGGGCTGGCCGGGCGCGAGGCCGAGGGCCGCCTGTCGGCGTCGCCACCGGGGTTGAGGTGGATGAATGCGGGGGGTGTCTTGATGCTGGACGTGGGAGACGGCGGCCGGGTTGCGTCCATGTGCGCTCTGAGAGCGTCGTTGAAGAGGACACGGGCTTGGCGGTCGGCCCGCTCCGGCAGGAGGTGGCGCGAGATTTGTTTCGGCAGGCGCTCTGGCTTGCCGTCGAGGAGGCTGTCGGCGTTGATGGGTAGCGCGGCGACCACCTTGGCCAGCCGCTGCGCCTCCTCGTTGGGGTAGGCTCGCATGCCGAGTGTGATCCACCGTGTCCAGCCTGTGAGGGTCAGGCCGGGCACGGTCGGCCGGGCTTTGGGCTCTGCCGGGACGAGGTAGTATTCGCACGCTAGCTGCTGGTACAGCTCTGCCAGTCTGGGGGGTGATGCGCCCTGGCGGCTGCGGAAGATCTCTGGCTGGCTGTCAGCAGGCTGCTAAACGACGGGGAGGGGGCGGCAAACCTGTGAAAGGGAAGGCCTCGAGCTCGAGTTTGTGGTGCGAGTAAAACGCCGCCATCTTCCCTGGTGTCACAACCAGCGAGTTCTGCGGCATGAACTCATCCATCTACAACCACGGTGAGTCTTTGTTCTTTCAGCTGCTGGGAGTACTTACGAGGTAGTTGCCGATGCCCCGGACGACTTGCTCCCATCTCTTGGTGGGAACGCCGGTCGGGTCGAAGAGCACGCTCCATTTACGGTCAATGGCACTGATCTCCTTTGCCGGGTCTGTAACAGGCCCGGGTGGCGGTGGCGGTGGTGGTGTGCTCCATTGGACACCAGGTGGCCGTGGGAATGCCGGCGCATTCGGTGTTTGCTGGGGAGAGCCGCGTTGTGTGGGCGTGAAGGGAGACGGTTGGGGTCTGGGAGCTGCCATGTTGGGGATTGCCATGTTGGGGGCTGCCATTCCGGGCGGTTGCTGAGCCGGCGCCCTGCTGACGTTTACTCCAGGAGGCGTGGGACTCGGTATCTGCCCTACTATACGGACGTCAGTGGGTTAGACAACGAAGAGGGCGAGGCGCATCTTACACTCCTCCTTGATCATCTTTCTGATCTCTGTGAGGACATCGACCGACGCCCCTTGCCCTGGGAGCTGGGGAGACCCAGGGGTGCCGGGTTTGGGAGCTTGCACATTGGGGGGCGTTCCGAAGTCTCTTGGCCGTCCAACGTTTGGTGTGGTCTTCTCGGCTTCGTCTTCCATCTCCCCATCGGAGCCATCGTACGACTCCTCCGAGCAGGTCCCGTCCGTCATGTCGTCGTCGGCATCCTGCACCGTGGGATGGGGCGACGGCGGGAAAGGGAAGCCCCCGTTCACGGGAAAGGGGCCGGGAGGAGGTGGTGGAGGGGGAGGTGGAGGAGCCTGCCAAGGGGCCCAGTTGGGTGTCTGCGACGCCATCTCAGTCTTAAGCAAGGAAGATACCACTGTCGTCGGATTTAGAGTGCAGAAGCGAGAGACATGCGTCCAGCAAAGGGTATCGACATAACCGGGGCATGGAAACAAGAAGGAAGCGAGCGGGGGCACTGCAAGTTGCCGACGCAAGCCCAGATATACCCCATCCTCGCCATCCGTGAGCCTCTCCATCCGACAGGGCCGACCCCGTCCCGGGCAACGGCAAACCTAGGCGGACCATGCCAGAGATCAGCGTTGTCCGCCTCGCCTTTCTGCCACCCAGGCTCCGATGCCCCCGAGCGGCGGCAGGCCAAGAAAAAGAGGCAAAACACCAAGCGATGCATCACCTCGCGCCAGATCCCCGATTTCAGCCCAACTCGGAAGCCCACCCCAACTCCCCGGCGTAGCACACAGGCGCCCAGCCCAATCGAAGCCGCAGCCGCAGCCGGGCAGTCCCAAGGCCGCAGAAATCTCCCGATGCACAGCACGCTGCAGTACGCAGCAAACACTCGCCATCCGGTCACGAATCCAGTTGCCTCGAACAGTAGCCAGGGAGGCGTCCAAAACCCGCCGTGTGTCGCGTCTTGCCGTGTGTGTCCGGGCCAAACGGGGCGGAAGTGGCACACCCCCTTTTCCGGCCCGAGGGGGGCTTGGGACGCAGCACGCGCACCGCAGCCGGGCAACGGGGGTAAACGGGGCCCAGACGCCCGGTCAACGACGCCCGTCCGTCACTCACACAACCACAACCGCACACGTAACCGCAATCAGGACCGAGTTTCGCTTTTGCGCTGCCCCGCGTTACGCGCGCACACTGACTGGCCGATGGCCCGATACGCCCGTTTGATGGTCATATTGGGACATGCTGGGCACAGGGGCATTCAGCGCGTCGGCGTGCACACTCCCGCGACACGGGGGAGCTTGATGAAAGGTGAGAGGCCATGGCCCGTCGATGCGACTCAGGTACCAGTATACTCCGCTGCCAGGAAAGGTAGCACTCACGCTTACCGAAGCCGTGTACTCACCACCATCCCGGACCAGACCATCAACACACCACACTGCTCCCACTTTCCACCTCGATCACCTCACCTCACCTCACCCCCATCTCACGATTCCCCTCCCCACCACCCGACTTCACGACACGCAAAGCGACGCAAAGCAAGGCAGGCCAGCCAAGGCAAGACGAGGCAAAGCAAGTAGCCACTTACTACCGACATCACCATCACCACCACCCTCATCCCTCCCGCCCAGCTCAACCCAACCCACCCACCTCCCCAACCAACCTCTTACACCCCTCACCCCAATTACACCAGCACGCTTTCCCGCATAACCCGCTCGCCCGCCCGTATACCCAACTTAAAACCCGCATACCGGGAGACGCTACCCGCCCCCGGAACCCTCCCGATTCGCCCCTGCCCGCTCCCCACGCCCGCCCTACGCCCGTAAGCCCGCCCCGACTTCCGAACATCTGTCTGTCTGTCTGTCCGACTCTGCCTCGTTTTCTGCTGTTGCTGCTGCTGGGACCATCGGATCGGAAACCCGAGAGAGGGGTTCGGTGAATGAGGCTGTACCACTTAGCACTACCTAACTCAGCTCGATCATCGATATCGACGCGCCATGCATGTCCCGGGCAACCTCCACTACCCTGGCTGACCACGTGGAGCAACCGGCTGGCTACCTACCGGACAGAACATTGCTGTTTCGGTTTCGGTTTCTAAGCACGGAACATGTCATCGGTCAGCACACCCTGTCATGCTCAAAAGACTGGGAATCAACGCTCGCTCATTGCGCTATCTAAGATAGCTAATTAGCCCCAATCCCAGGGGAAATCCGAAATTCACCGACTGAAAGAAAGGCTGAACGCATATGTCCTCCCTTCCCGCTCCAAGTACCGTTCCTGACTGAACCGCCTCCCCTCCCAGCCTTCAGTTGCCGTGGGACCTCTCAAGATAAGAGCCCTGGTAGTGTGTTATCACGCACCACTAAGCAACCGACCGGCCGGAAAGAGGAGAAAAAAACCCAAGAGAGACTCGAAAACGACGCGAGAATCGCGCAAGCTCGCGCAGATGGCGCCGAGGCGCCGCGACCAGCGGCCTACTCCTCGCAGGAGATGCGCCGCAACAAAGGAACCAGGTGCCCTCTACCACGTGATACCGTCATCCGACTCCAGGTCGAGGCCGTCGTCGTCGTCGTCGCCCGCCTCGGGCATGTCGTGCTTCAGATAGTCGGGGAGCTGGGGCGCCTGCTTGCGGCCCGGCTGGTACAATACATACAGGGTCAGTGCCCAACTCTACTGACTGCACTCCGAAAGGGACGACTTACCACCTTGGCCCAGCCGTTCCTGCCCAGGTTCTCAGGCTGGCGCGAGCGCGTCGTCTGGGTGCTGGTGCTGCCCGACACCACCGTGGGCGTCTTGACCATGCGGGCGTACTCGCCGTTGGGGCCCCAGGCGTTGAAAGGGACGCCCGCCGGGCCCGGGCCCTGAGCCCCGCGAGCCGACACCGTCATGTCGCTGCTCGCGACCGAAGTGCTGTCGGCCGTGGCGGTCGAGGAACGCAGAGAGCCGGTCGGGAGACCGCCCATGTCGGGGATGAGCCAGTGCGGCGCTCTGGCCGGCAGCTGGTGGAGAAGATGGGGGATTATTGTGTCCAGCCGGTCCGATTCGTCCTCGGCGATGCTGTAGGTAGCCTCGGACAGCTGGTCGTCCGACATGAGGTCCGAGCGACCGTCGTCGAAGAAGGACTGAGCGCTCGTTAGCAAGGGCCTAGAGGCAAAGGTGAAGGGTTCTCCTTACATCAACGACGTCCGAGTTCGCGACGTCAGCCTCAGAGACCATCTCATCTTGCAGATGCGCAGCCTGCGTCGGAGGAAGAGGGCGCGGGGCGGCTTCCTCGACCGACAGCTGACCGCCCGGAGGCGGGAGCGCCTCGCCATTCTCGGTTCTGATCTGCCAATCGGTGCAGTCGACGCACCACTACACGATGTGAGAAACGCGGCTAGGCAGGCGTCATAAAGCCTTGGGCGGGAAACTCACATGGGTCCCCTTGCGTCTGGTGCTCTTGCTGAACATGCGCAGGTCCCTCCAACGGTTGCAAGGGCCGTTGCACTTCAGCTCGAGGGGCTGCCTGCCCGTATGCTCGGTGCAGCGGATGCCGGTCTGGGACGCAGTCGCGTTTCCGCTGCGGGCTTGCTGGTCGTACTTGCGGAGCTGGCTCTGCGAGAAGTGGTCGCGCGTCTTCCACTCGCCGTGCTCGCAGCGCAGTCGGCCGGCCGTCATGGTCGCGGTTCAAGCTATGTTGTCGCTGGAATGGGCGTTAGAGATAAACTTGGTGCACGTTTCGCTGAGTGGGCTTTGCGAGGTGGGAGGAGGGAGTGTGTGTAGGCGAGGTCCGAGAAGGACGGGAATCCAAGCCCGAAAGATGGAGGAATGTGCCTCGGTCCGGCGATGAATAGAAACAGGTGCGGGTTCGTTGCGTAACTGCAGTGGAACAGCCAGCCAGGGTAAGAGCAGGAACTTGATACTCGGGCTCGTAGCAGGAAGGCGTGATGGAGGGAGGAGGAGAGGTGGGCGAGGGCGAGAGAGGAGAAACAGAAGGTGATCGATCGTGTTGAGGAAGCCAGCCAAGAATGAAGGTCGGGCCGGGGGGTCGGGAAGGCATACGAAGTGCTGCTTACCTAGACTAGAGATGATCGCCTCGCGAGGCAAAATAATCAACTCGAAGTCAAGCTGAGTTTCTGCGCTGCTGAAGAGTAAACGCTCTTCGCAGCTTGAGCTGTTGCAGGATGAAGGATGTTGTTGTTTTAGGTCGAGTGCGGAAGGGCGAGGGCTTAAGAAGGGAGTGGAATCCTCCTGTGAAAATGATACCAAGCTCCGGATTCAGTAAAGAAAAGTTGAATGGCGAAAGAAGGCAGAAGACGTCAAGCGGGTACTTGAATGGAGAGGAAGGCGCCAACCGGTACTCAGGGCGGCAAGGAGCAATTGTGCTTTCTTGGAGCTCCACTGTGCAAACATTGACTCCAACAAAGTCTCCCTTGACGGACGCTCGCCGACGGGGAACCATGGCACGGGGTCTGGTCTGCCTGCCGAACGAGACGCTCTCACTCATTCTGGAGCAGTTCTGTCCTGCACTGCACCAAGGCACGCGACTACGACTCGCCCGACGGCTATTCCCCCCCCCCCCTCCTCCCCCCCAGGCCGGGGCATGGCCAGCCAGACCAGGACCCCGACGAGCCGGCGTGGTACTCGCGCAACTACCGCAAGACGCTCCACTCCATGTGCCTGGTCTCGAAGCGCTTCGGACCCCTTGCTCAAACAGTTCTTTACCACGAGTTCATCCCGGGGTACGGCGATGCCTGGCGCTCGGCAGAGTTCTCGTGGGACGGCCGGCTGGCCTCCTTTGTGCGCACCATGGCGGCCCGCCCCGACCTGGCCGCCCTCGTCAAGCGCGTCTACGTGCACTGCTATCTACTCCGGCCCGTCACTGAGGAGGAGGCGCAAGCCGCGCTGGACAACGTCATCGGCCCGACCGCCCACGAGTACCTCGCCCATTTCGAGAGAAAGCGGAGCGCGGCGTATGAGCGCGCAGAGCTGAGAATGGCTGCGCTGAAGACGCTCGGCTTGCTGCTGGCTCTGGTTCCGAACTTGGAGCGTTTCAGCCTTCAGATCGAAGGACCCAACGGAGGCATCCCCGCCGGCGCGCTCTCAACTTTGGCCACTCTGCTCCAGGCTAAACCGCTCCTCAAACTCAAAACTCTCGATATTTGCGATCGCTCTTTACCTTTCCCTCTCGACTACCACGCCGGCGGGATCCTGGAGGCGGTAGCCAGTGCTGGCACTTTGACGACTTTGAATCTTCACATGTGCGCGAGTACTGCCCTTGACCTCGGGCGAGGAAGGTTGCGCATCATCTCAGCCGTGCGGATTACCCGCAGCCGGATCAGTGCAGGCGACTTGGCTTCACTGTTCGATTCCTGCGCTGCTCCGACCCTGAAGTCGTTCGTCTACGAAGCCACATATCCCGACGTGGATACCTCAACGTGGAGGGCCCTGTCGCAGTTCTGGCGCTTGATCAGCATGTCCTCCTTCTTTTCCACCATTTTCTTGCTTGTTGTTGGCCCAGTAAGTCCGGATCTCCATAATCGTTTCGACTCAAGCTCTTGAGTACAACCACAGCTGAATAACCTTAAACTTGCAAGGAGAAGCTGGCGGCAGCGACCACTTCAAACCATCAGACGCCATCCAACACCTCAAACGGCACAAAGCAACGCTCGAGTCGCTGCACCTCGACCTCCGTGGTTTTGGCTTCATGCCCTCCCTCGACGGAGGAGACGCGCAGCCGCTTTCCGAAACCCTGAAGGACTTCACCGCTCTCAGGCACGTCTTCATCAGCGCAAGCATGCTGTACAATCACCACGGGCGGGCATCCTACACGAACTACGACAGTGCGCTCCTCACCCGCCTGCTGCCCCCAACCGTCACGTCCCTTAACCTCACAGGGAACCTGAGCACATACAGGGACACGTCGCGGCTAGCCCACGCGCTGCTGTATCTCGCCAAACCCGCCTGCCCGCGGAAACAGTTCAGTGCGCTTCGGCGTGTCAGGTGCGATACCACCCAGGCCGGCGATGGACTTGTCGACTATGCTGTCGGAGAAGCGTTTGCCGCACGTGGTGTGGACTTTGGCTATGAGAGCTGTCCGTTGAGCGAGCCGACACTCCGTGAGGGGGAAAGAACGCCGTGTGGGCCGTGGTCGCAAAACCGGGGCTTGAGGGCGCGGCGCGACGAGGGCATTGTTGCTTGCCGAAACTTGTGAAACCGTTTTTGACGAAGTTTGTTCATGCCGAGAACCCTGCACCGATGGTAGCAGCATTATAAGGTATGCCGAGACTGCTGACGTTTTAGGCGCTTTTGCGTCACTACCTGAGTGTGTAAAACTTGAAAACGGATGCCGGCCTCATGAACCTGATCGGTTCCATCCATCACGGCGCAAGTGCTGACCGTCTTCGACCGACCCAACCAACTCGACGGCAGCAATGGCGGGCGATATCCAGTCTCATCTGTCGAGCCCTGGCCCCGCGTCTGGTGATGGACGCGTCAAGCGGTATTACCCGGAGCGAGAAATCCTTAGCAACCCGGTTGGACAGCATGCTACCGACAAGACTGCTATTGCCGTATTGGATGCTTCCTTCGTCAACAGGAACCATGACATTGGAGGCGTTGTTAGAGTACTCGACATGATGAGGTGAATCTGCTTCGGGGTCGGCTCTGGGCGGACCCAGGATACGGCGCCAACCAACTGAGTGGTGAAAGGGATGGTGCTCACTGCTAATAGGCAATACAGGGGCTCTGCATCGCGTACAGCATCGTAAGGTAAGTAGCGGAGAAACTGGGCTCTTCCGACAAGGGTCTGCTCGACTACGCTCCAGTCCAACTCACGTGAAAGTAGTGAACCTGAACCTGCATACCTTTGCCATGTCAATCCGTGAGCCCATATCTATAACCGAGCTTGAAAAGACCTAGCGCCCGAAGGGCATCATCTTATATAACCAAGGCATCGACAACCAATGAATGACGTGGGATCAGGGGCAATCGTCGTATCCAGTTCTTATTTAATTAAGTCTGAGAGTGACCTTTGCGTGGGTCCGAGTTGTGATTAGACCATAGCATAGTATCATAAAGTCAAAACAAAGAGGGCAGAACTTTGAAAATATTCGTATATCTATACATACACTCTACGCTTTCTACTGCGGGGAAAATACGGTAATTATGAACTTGGTGAAGAGTGGCTAATGAGGAGGGTTAGCAACGAACCATCACTCGAGCTCACGGGATAGGAGAGGGAAAACTTTGATACTTTCTCGTAGTCCATTCTCCAGGAGAAAGTTCTCCCCATCCTCACGCCCAGAAAACACATATTGGACTCCTGCCAGTTGCTCTTGGCCGGCGGCACCAACCATCAGTACGTGATTCCCCGAGATATGCTCCCAAGACTCGAGTTGATGGTATGCGTGCGATGGTTTTCTGGAAATCGTCCCTATAACAAGGGTCGCCTTTCGGTACTTAATGAGGGAGGACGGAAGAGCTTCATTCCTCTGACAATACCAAATCAGCTGCTTCCATTCACCGCTCGGCCAGTAGACACGCTGAATTTCTGCGTCACCGAGAGCATCGACGGCTGCATTTTTGATGCAGAAACAGACAATGACCACCGATTCGCAGGTCACCCGTCGCTTAGCGTAGATGGCATACCTCTCAGCCACCTGGTAGCTTGGAGTAAAATAGAAATCTTGCCATCTGCTGCTGAAGTCAGCTGGAGGAGTGCTCAAAAGTTTGGTGATACTACCGCTGAGGGCGCCAGTCTCGTCAAGGAGGCCGGTAACACGGGCCTTGTCCATCCCTTTATAGAGGACAGTGTGTCCAGGCGCGTTACGTGCCGCAATTGCTCTTGCAGAACCCCAGACATCTACCGAAACCCCGGCCGGGCCCTGTCCCCCTTGCATTGGTGGTGAGGATAAACCTGTCGTAGTGTTCTGGCCTCCCGAGTTTCCCTCGCGTCTTCCAGATTGCGAGGCCGTTTTCCGGAGCTGCATTTCCCTGGCGAGGGATATGTGCTGGATGTCTTGCAGCCCTGCATAGCGCATTTCGATTGTGTCCTGGATCCAGTACCAGCAAGAGTTGGAGAGCCGAATATCGGTAAAATGAGGGTCCATGATCGCATCTTGAACATCATGGGAGATGCCGCAGGCGTCTAGGTATGAGCGCCATTGAACGTCGTCACTCTCGTCGTCAACATCAGGCTCACGCTTGGTCAGATGAATGACAAAACCGAGAAAGACAGCCTCTAAAGGCTCATCATCATCGGCATCGATCGCACGGCCGGGCCCATCAATCACAGGGCTGGGCCCGTCAGCAGGCCAGTTACCCCATCGGTGCCACAGCTCGGTTGCCTTGGAGTCGGACAGTCCAATGTGCGCGAGAGTCTGCCGTGAGATGAGCGTCTGGGGAATCGTGACGTAGGCCTCGTCAGCAAGCGGGGACTGAAGCGGGACGTCAAGAGGAATATGTTTGTACTCCACGTCGCCATATTCGGTAACCCGGCGTCTATGAAGCCGATGGGTTCCGGTGGTGCTACCGGGATGGAGCAGGCCTTGGCTTTGCAACGTTTCAGCGTCCAACGGTGCGAGAATCACGCCGGGTCCAGACATTGTTGCGTTAACTGACAGGATGTTGTTGGAAGAGCTGTTGGCACCTGGACTGGCTTTGATCTCTAGACTACTGTAGTCTACCTCTAGGCCAGGAAGTTGTTGTGTCCCTTCATGGATTTGTGTCCGAGAAAGACGGGAGGACAGAAATTTTAAATAGAGACTGGTCTCTCCATTTCTTTTGGTGGGATGGCAGGGGATTGGATTTGGTAGAAGCGACATCGTGAACGAGTATTGTCCCCGAAGGAGAATGTCCGAGTCCGTAGGTCGGATGTAGCATTCTGGTAATGAACAAGTGGCGATACGTCGACACTGCGTGCTACTCTAGTACCAGGCGAGGATGATACAAATGGCAAGCAGCCAGATACTTAAACACACCTATATATAGAAACCAGGATACCGATAGCCCATGTTTCCTTGACCACTCTCGCTCATTCCATTTGAACAAGCGATGTATCCCCTGAACAATGGAATTGTTCCGTGCGGTACAAAGTCATTGTTCCATCTTGAGCAAAGAGAATTAGTATAAGTTACTCGAACAATGAGCGTTTCACTATTCTGTTCCGTGTCGTCTAAAGCCCGATCAGTCTCATTGTTTTCCAACTTCAGCATGGACGAAAATGGGAAAGGCTCAGCAAGACGTGGAAGTGGATAGCTACCTCGCCCCCAACAAGAGGCGCTTGTCGTTGTTCCCCATCTGCTTTCATTACCTTGGAGTGACACTTGAGCCCCATATTGAGATAAACGGACTCCAGCACCCAAGTCGTTCAAGGGAAACATTCTAGCAAGTTGCTCCATTGTTCCTTTGGGCTAAGGTCTTAAATCGTTCCGGAAATGACCCAGGTGGTGAGAGCCCCAATAGTCTACCGAATCACAATGTCACTCCCTCCACCGCACATGAGCTTGTTCAATATCCTGCCCTTCATTCTTCATGATATCCACGATGCGGCGTTTGGTTTCAAGAATATGCACCCTAACCGGCAAGACAACGATCATCTCGATGGAGGAAAAGCGAAAGGCGAGTACTGTGTAAGATATAGCGGAAGACATACCCAGGCTTATTCGCCTCAAACGCAACAATCATGGGGATGTTGCTTCCCGCCGCCGGATCTCGGAGGGAAGATCTTCGACAACGTGAACGCTCATCAAGATGCTAGAAAGGCGCTCGGCGGTCTTCAGGAGGCAGAGGTAGGCCCCGGCGTTGACCCCAAAGGTATCGTGTGTGTATACTTGCTGCTTGGCCCGGTCCACGAGGGTTCCAAATCCCATCAGCATTGAGACGGATGGCGTGCCGGTTGTACTGTCAGCCCAGCACGCCATAGGTCTGAGCCAAGTTTAGGTGGCTATAGTCGAATATTACCCACCCAGACGGGTGTCGAGAGATTCGTTGATGGAGACAGAGGAGGGGGAAGGGAGATTCGGACGCTCATGTAGGGTGCCCCTATGAACGGGTGACACCTGAGTAACGCAATTTGCCGGGGCCTTTCCGGGGCCTTTCCGGGGCCTTTCATTCTTATTATTGCGGTGTCATCCTGTCGGTGTTTGTATTCTACCTGGGTCAAAATATCCGAGTCACGGCTGCAATTTTTAGCTTGGGAACATTGTCCCAACGTTCGATCTCGGTGGCCACAGGCGGTGTAGGAAATCGTTCCCAGTACTCTTCACTCACGCCGAACGCACTGTGAGAGACTTTTAGAGACTCCGATTTGAGTCGGACCAACACTGCCAATGATCTTTGTTGGCTTCTGGCCGGTGACTTACCGGCCAGGCAGCTTTGCGTTTGAATCAATGTGAGACTGCATCAAAATAAAGAACTGTGAGCAACCACTGACTGAGTTGAACTATGAATGATTGTCCACACACTGCTACCTTTCCGCCCATCTTTCTTTCTGTTCCTATTAGTTTTAGTCATCACTGCTCCCTGTGGACTCAGGCTGATAATGCACGTGGGCGACTCAGACATGTAGGTAAACCACCGAGTGCCATTGAACCAAAGCCGTTGCTTACTCTCTCACTAGGACTGATAAGACCGCCCCCACCCCCTTGCCGTGGGAAGTGGGCAAGGTATTTCCAGCTCCAAATCCTTAAGAGCTGCTGCAACTGGGCCTTTCCGAGGAGTCTCAGCCAGACCGCACAATGACGGTCGGAATCTACAGCGTCACCATGTCACCGGTGCTGAACGTCGTCTTGTTCGGCACTGCCGAGTCGGGCGCCCCTTTTCACTTCCAGGCCGTCCTCAAGCTCTATGACCGTCGATTTGGCACAAGCCTTCAGCGGCACCGCTACCAACACGTGCCTCACACAGCGGAACGCGAGGCAGATTTCCAGGCGTTCGTACGGCAGGGGAGGATGGATTATTTTCTTAAAAAGCAAGAAGAGGAGGAGGAAGAAGAAGACGAAGAAGAGGAGGAGGAAGGTGAAGAGCAAGATGAAGATAACGTTAAACCCCAGAGCCCCCTCGACCCTCAGCCCCAACACTTTCCCAAGGAACCCCCGAACCCAGAACCCACCGCCAAGTTCGAAGCCGCACTATGGAAGGAGTGCCAAGACAACTTCACCGGCGAAACCGAGGCATACAACCGGCTGCAGGACCTCCAGGGCAAGTCGATTTCCCCGACGCACCCAGCGACCTACTAGACTCCCCGGACACGGCGCGGTTTTTCCAAGTCAATGGTGTCATCCTCGAGCGCATCCCCGGGTACAATAGGAATTTCTTGTCGGACTGGACACTTACGAAGCCTGCTGGACAAGTTCCTCCTGGTCTGCACAAGGATGTCTCGAGGGGGCGAGGAGCAGTATGTTCCCCCGGAGGAGGGCCTACCAGAGGTGGCGTTGGCCAAGGACAACGTCGAGTGGCACGCTGTGTCACTGCACAAGTGGTCCTTCGAGAAGCAATGTTCGAGCGCGTGGGAGGGATGGATCAAGAGGAGGGGCAGTGGGAGGGCGTGAAAGATGGTCATGTGTTTAGTTAGCGATCCGGTGTAGAGTCGATAAATAAACAATAAACCGTCGACCACGACGTGTTCCATATGTGCATCTGGACCAGTTGAGCCGGTCTCAAGGCAACTCAAAAACCTGTTGGATGACCAGGCGGTTCAACTACATGTAGAGTGGAAAAATGACACAAAGGTGTGTCGCAGGATTGTTGGGCTCGGCTTGATTACAGACCGCAGGATCAACAGCAATTGGAAGCCGGCTTGATTACATTGATTATGCCTTACATGTAAGCGATGACCGGCCAAAATCATGGCTTGTTTCCTTGTCCAAGAGACACCAGACACAGCAAAATGACAGGTATAAAGTGTTTTAGTTCCACAAGAGGCTTCGCCATGATTCCACAACATCTCTCTGCCCGTCAGACACTGGATTCACACCGTCTACCACAATGGCGCCCCCGCAGCCCCTTGAATTCCCGATCCAGCCGAAGCTCGGCCACTCCATCGGTGTCTTCCTTTGCTCACAGCTTTTCCGCACCCCCGCCTATCCCACAAACTCCTTCGCCGGCCAGACTGTCATCGTGACAGGCTCCAACGCCGGCCTTGGTCTCGAGGCCGCCCGCCACTTCTACCGGCTCGGCGCGGCGAGACTGATCCTCGCCGTCCGCACGGTTTCCAAGGGCCAAGCCGCCAAGGAGGACATCGCCAGGAGCATCACGTCCCAGACCGACGCCGACAGCATCGAGGTCTGGCCGCTCGACCAGTCAAGCACGCCCTCAACGTTAGCCTTCGCCGAGCGCGTCAGGACCGGGCTGCCACGCGTCGACGTGGTCGTGCTCAACGCGGGCCTCAACAACCCGACCTTCCAGCTGTCCGACGAGGGCTACGAGCAGACGGTCCAAGTCAACGTCCTCAACACGTTCCTGCTGGCGCTGGCTCTCCTACCCAAACTAAACCACACAAAGGCCAACTTTTCCGACTCGACGCCGCACCTAACCGTCATCAGCTCCGAGGCGCACCGCTTGACCAGCTTCCCGGAGATCAACGCGCCGGATCTGTACGCGAAGCTGAACGAGGAGCGCGCCTACGCCCAGCAGCCCCGCTACCAGGTCTCCAAGCTGCTCGAGGTGCTCCTGGTGCGCGAGCTCGTCGCCCGCCTCAAGTTGAAGTCTGCTGCTGCCAGCGAGTCGGAAAGCAACAGCAACAACAAAGCCCCCCCGGTGATTATCAACCTAGTCAACCCAGGCCTCTGCAACTCCACCCTCGGCAGCAGCCCCGACGCGAAGCCGCCGTCTCTCCTGGTCCGTCTTCTCCGCGGGGTGCTCGACCGCACCACCGAGGTGGGCGCGCGGACCTACGTGCTCGCTGCGTCGGCGCTGGCGGGTTCGCACGGCGAGTTCCAGAGCGATGGGCTGAACCAGGAGGTGGAGGCGTGGATTTACACCGATGTGGGGCGGAGGGTGCAGCGGAAGGTGTGGGAGCAGACGGTGAGGGTTTTGGAGGCGAGGAGGCCGGGGATTTTGGAGGGGGTTGGCTTGTGAGGTTGAGGTGACTGGTCATTAGCTGGTACTTGAACAGTCGTGTGCTCCAGCGTGTCTGGGTTTGGAAGGACAAGAAGTGCGGCAAGGGTTGTGAGGACTTACTCGAGGGATCCGTAATATTATTTTCTGGCCCACCCACATCTTGACTGAGTTTGAGGAGGTGCGCTGTTCTTGGTCCAACCAACTCTCCGGGGTAATTGAATCTCAATTATTACCGCTATCTCGTGCTATATCATCTTTCTGCCAGCCCGTTCAAAGCCTAAACCTGCGTCTGTAAAGCCCGAGGATGTACATTAATAAGGGGACAGGTAGCGACCTTTCATGTCACACAGCCCCTGGGCTACACAAAGTTTGCAGGCCTTATTGTCGTCCCGCAGGGCCATCCCGCACGTTGTGGTTGCGGTGCGTACCGTACGTGCAATTCCCAGTGGTGGGAGGGCATCATGGCTGAGAGAAACGCGAGTCGGCGCAACTGTTGGGTACAAGGAACGGCAATGAAGGCGGTGCATTATGGGGTAATCATTACTACCTAGGTAATCAACGGGCCCGGACCGTTCCAAATCACGAACTGAAAAGGTCCCAGCTCTGGGCTGCGGCGCCGGGGCTAACCTGATGAATATCCGGGAGCGGTGTAATGTAACTGTTTTAGCGTGAATAAGTCTCCGGCAGGGGGTCCAGAGATGTACTGGGGCCACTCTGGTGCCCGCTCGGCCGGGGATCGGGACATGGTAACAAGCGGAGCCGGGCAGTAATCAGTAATCAATATCATTGTCTCCCTCTCCCTCCAAGCTTCCAATGCTTGTCATCAACCCGGGTGCTGGATCAATTCCCCGCCTGGCAAAGAAAACACGAAGGGACAGAGGGAACGGAGATCAGAGATTTGACAACAGGCCAGGCATGGAGTCGGCCAAGAAGGAGACGGACATTGAGCGCCGCAGGCTCCAGAATCGCCTCGCCCAGCGCCGGTTCCGTCGTGAGTGCGCCCCGATCTAATTACCATCATGTTCAACTGAGTTCTGACCTTTGACCCGATCCGCTCCCTGGCATTCAGAGCGACACGGCCAGCAGAAAGTTACAAAGCAACAGGGACACCAACGACGAAAAGGTCAAGCGAACAATGCACAGCCCGAGCCAGTTGTTCCACATGACTCCGATACGCCCCCAGACAGCGACGGCTGGGAGGTTGCTTCCCCAGCAACTAGGATCGGGTGGTGTCATCTAGGATATAATGGCAGCCCCATGCTGGAGAACATCACGGCGCTGGATCTCGACAGTAACGCAAGCACAGCGACGGCCGATGTGGTCAGTGTCTCTATTAATACCACCGGCGTCCTGCAAATGCCGATGATGCTGCCATCGGATCCCACCGCCCCGGCGCCATCATCGTCGGCCAAACCCCCAGCGGAACACAGCTCTAGCACCTTTCGGGAACCAGTCCCCTCCTCGACCCCCGGCAATGCTCGCCGCGGAAATAATATATCGTCAGCGCGGGACCAAAGCCGAACAGCGGCGTGATGTCGGGGAATAAGTGGCAGAGCCCGCTGCACATGGCAGCACAGAAAGGCCACAACGGAATCGTGTGCCTGTTATTGGAGCAAGACGTCGACTGCAACGAAGGGGATAGCGAGGGCCTGGTCCGTTCTAGCCGAGCTACACCACAAGGAGTCACTTAACTAACCACCCACCTTAGACACCCCTCATGCACGCCGTAATCGGCGGCTTCCAAGACGTCGCGGGCTCGCTATTAGCGCGCGGGGCGCGGGTGGGCGCCACGGACGGCCAGGACCGGTCCGCCCTGCACTGGGCCGTCGTGCACCGGCGCGAGGCGCTGCTCAGGCTCCTACTCGAGCACTGGGCCGGCGATGGCGGTGGCGACGAGCGCGGCGTGGTTGACGGCTACGACGCGGACGGAAAGACGCCCCTCCACGCGGCCATCGAGGCGGGGTTTGAGGCTGGGGTGCACGTACTGTTGGAGTTTGGAGCCGATGTGAAATCCAGGGCTGGTGTGTCATGATACTTCCAGGTAGAAGTGCAGCACTGTAGCACCGTTAATCTCGCTGGGAACACATCTTTATTCAAGACAGACAGAAAGCTCGTCTTTGCCGAGCTATCCGGATTATTTGCGTCTCTGCGCTGGCTCTGATGCCGCGGCTTGGCCATATGCGCCGCGCCATCAGGTTCCCAGGCGGCACCACGTGGAGGTGCATAGTCCGACTTCCCAGATCAGCCCATGCATAAGACGCCGAAGGTCCTCAGTCGCATCCGAAAGCGAGGACTTGAAATGCACCGGCGCCAAGTCGCCCGATGTGATGTTGTACCCGACAACGGCAACGGACTCGTTGTCATCAACGTTGTCGCGAACCCAGCGTATCTGGGCCCCGAGCAGCCAGTACTTGGGGGTCTGTACAGCAATTTTTCGCTTTCCCCCTCCTTTGGAGGGGGTATATAAATTCTAGGGCACGACAAAAACTCTAGGACATCTGCCTACCTAATTTTATAGTGAAGATGTCTATAGCTACTACTTATAACCTAGCTATAACGTACATGATAAGCGAGTGGGCCGGACAAGCAAGTGGGCCACTTTCTTACGCGACGCGCCATATCTACACCCAATATCGATTTTCTCATCAACACAATATGCCTCCTACTTTAAAGGAAGCCAGGGTGATCTTAGCCCTGGAAGCTCTTCAAAACAACAAAAATCTAAGCCTTCGAGATATAGCCAAGATCTACAACGTTAGCCGTATGACTCTTACACAGCGACGCGATGGCTATACCGTACGACGCGACTATACAGCTAATTCGAAGAAGCTTACCCAATCCGAAGAGGAGGCTATTGTTCAATATATTATTGAGCTAGATATATATACATTTCTACTAAGACTACGTAGTGTAGAAGATATAGCTAACTAACTACTATGTCTATATGACACGCCCCCTATCGGCAAATACTAGGTATACAACTTCGTTAAACGCTAGCTAGAGCTCCGAACGCGTTATATATATAGATACGACTACTAGAGGGCTAAGTACAAGGATCTAAAGGTTATTAGCAAGTGGTTTACGCTTGTATAGAACGTTAAGGCTAAGTATAGTATTATAGACAACGATATCTATAAATTTAACGAGACTAGGTTTATAATAGGTATTATCTTCATAGGTATAGTAGTTATAACCTCGGATAGCTATAGCAAGGTAAAGCTAGCCTAACCTAGTAACTATAAGTAGGCGACAGTAATATAGGGAGTTAATGCTTTTAGCTAGGCTATCCCCCTCTTTATTATCTTAGCTATATAGTACTACCTCGCTAAC
>MU854649.1:0-24256 GCA_033296685.1 Parachaetomium inaequale | reverse complement strand
TTGCAGTGCCAGTCAGGTGGAACCCTGCCTGACAGGTGCCCAGAGGCTGCCAGTCGGGTGGAACCCTGCCTGACAGGTGCCGCCCAGAGAGCTGCCTTTGTGCGACATTATACGCTTGGTATATAAATATATAGCGACTGATCTATAATTAGTATAGATATCGAAGGGGGATTTTATAGGTAGAATATAAGCTTTTTTCCCCCTCCGTTTTAGGAAGAATATTCTTAGATAGCCTCAATACTAACTATAGTTATTACTATATAAAAGGAAGTCTCGAGATTCCTCTAAATGGATTTGAATTAGCTAATAGCTTATAGGAACCTCCTTCCTTTTATTAGGGTGATAATATAGCAATGCCTTCTTGAATACTATATAGATAATATACTTATTATAGTCGCTAAAGGGTAAGCTGAAAAAATCGAAAGGGGAATAGTCTATCGCAAGAGACAAGGGGCTGAGTAAGGAGTACGAGGTATGAGGTGTGAAGTGCTAGTAGTGTATAAGAAGTGCGAGAAGTGCGATATACGAGAAGTGCGAGGTACGAGGTGCGAAGTGCGAAGTGCGAGGTGCGAGGTGCGAGAAGTGTGAGGTACGAGGTACGAGGTGCGAGAAGTGCGAGGTGCGAGAAGTGCGAGGTGCGAGGTGCGAGAAGTGCAAAGTGCGAGGTGCGATAAGTGCGAGGTGCGAGAAGTGCGAAGTGCGAGGTGCGAGGTGCGAGGTGCGAGGTGCGAAGTATAAGGTGCGAAGTGCGAGAAATGTGTGTACGAGGTGCGAAGTGCGAGGGGCGAAGTGCGAGGTGCGAAGTGCGAGGTGCGAGAAGTGCGAAGTAGGAGGTGCGAGAAGTACGAGGTACGAAGTACGAGAAATGTACGAGAAGTGCAATTGCGCTTATAGTAGGGTATATCAGAATGTATAGGAGTATATAGTATATATACCTCTCCTCTCGAGCTAACTTATATAACTAATTGTGCTCTATATATCTACTGGTATTCCTTGTCGCTATAGTGCTAATAAGCTTAGATGTTAGGCATATATAGGTATATATAAATAATTAGTAATCGCTATAATCCTCTGCCTTTGCCTACTCCTCTATTCCCTATAACCTAGGTCAATAAGGACCTAGATCTATACTAACTACTAATATTATTATTATTATTCCTATATTACTATGAAATAGTAGTATTTATACTACTATGGAATATAGAAGGCAACTGCTAGTATTATATGCTGAAGTATTAATAAGCTTGTAGCCTATTATCTAAGGCAACGTAGATAGTAGGAAGACCTTTTGACGCAACGGTGGGCTGCAAGCTTATCAACACTTCAGCATATAACAATTGCCCCCCTCCAAACAAGGAAAAATTAAGCTCCTACGAATCTAAAGGACGTTCCAACCTCGAGCGTTCCTAACTAGCAGTTATGGCGCCACTACAGGGACTCGAACCCCGGCTTCGAACTATCCAGTGCGCCTTGCTAGTATCAGTCTCATGCTACAGGGAGTCGAACCCTGACCTAGCCGATGGGTTGTAGCCTGGTTGTAGTATAAGTGGGGACCTCTGACAATACAATCTAATTAGAGGGATCGGGCGAAAAATACGACCAACCATAGATTCAAATCAGTATATAGGCACTAGTTGTTATATATCAAATACGCAACGCTTGACCATTGCATCAAAAGGTCTTCCTACTACCTAAGTTGCCTTAGACAATGGGCTGCAAGCTTATCAACACTTCAGTATATAATACTAGCAGTTGCCTTCTATATTCCATAGTAGTATAGATACTACTATTTCATTGGAGTATCTTCGAGGGTTTCCTAGGTAGCTGTGAGTTGGCCAGTTAGTTAATCAGGTAGTTAGCTAGCTAGTTGGCTAGCTGGTTGGCTAGCTTGTTGGCTAGCTAGTTGGCTAGCTAGCTGGTTAGGTAGAGGGTGTTCTAGCTAGCCGAGCCTGAGATAGGTCCCGGCCGGCTACCTCAATGTATATAGGCCTTCCCCTCTTCCGTTTTCTAGCCACCTCTTGGAATCCGTTATCTCCCTAGCTGGCCTGTATAGTCTAGCTAGACTGGAAGGTAAAGGCAGGGCTCGGTGGCTTAGCTAGGGCCTCGAACGTCTTCGGTTGATCTGGGTAGGCCTCTTTAGCCCTTTCCTGGGCTCTGGCCCCCTGTGGGCAGGCCCTCGACCACGCAGTATAGGGGCTTCCACAGGTGGTACACCTAGTAGGGTAGCTACTGTAGGTAGAGCATAGGGTCTCTCTAGCCTTACCACCCTCCCTATAGGCCTTAGTTCTACACCGTGGGCATAGGGCTTCTTTCTATAGGCAGTACCTCTATATATGCCCCTATTTCTAGCACTTGAAGCACTTGGTAGGGTCTAGAGCAGCCTAGTATAGTTCGCTGTCCTAGATCTAGGCCCTCCAAACTACCCCGTTGTTACAGGCCCTTCTAGCCTCTTCTTGGTCTCGTAGGGCCACTAGAACAGTGGCCTTCCTTCTTTCTAGGTCCTTGGGAAGCCTGAATTTGACCCTGTCTACTGATCGTAGGCCTAGTTCCTACTGGAACTCTCCCTCAGTCAGCTCCTGAGGGTAGGCTGCTCGGGGTATAGGGTCAGCTGCTCGGAGTATAGGGTAGGCTGCTCTAAGTGCAAGGTAGGGGTGCAGGGTAGGCTGCTTGGGGTATAGGGTAGGCTGCTTGGGGTATAGGATAGACTGCTCGGGGTGCAGAGTCGGCTGCTCGGAGTGCAAGGTAAGCTGCTCGGGGTGTAAGGTAGGGGTGCAAGGTAGGCTGCTTGGGGTATAGAGTAGGCCGCTTAGAGTGTAGGATAGGTCAGATGGGGGTAATCGATCAGCTTGGTAGCTGATAGCTAGTGGAGTAATTAGTCGGAGGCTGGTGTGTGGTCTGTGCGGTGGCACGTGCGTGCATGAGGGATTTTCAGCATTGCGGTCGCTACTCGTACCCTTAATTCGGAGCACCCTGCGCGGCCATGCAAGGGCTACCGCGTAGGTAAAACTAGTATCACTAGATAGAGCTTTTTAAGCTCTTTCTAATAGTACTAGTTTTGTCCATTTTGACTAGGTTGCGAGCGAGATGCAAGAAAGCAAACAGTTTTTTAAGCTATTAAGTTTTTTAATCTATAGAATCTAGCTATAGAGACTAAGTAGTATATATTATATAGCTATTCAAGCTCGGTCAATGCTATCACCTTCTTGCTAGACAGCTAGCTAATTATATTAAGCTCTTATAATAGTATAATCTATAGAATATAGCTATAGAGGCTGAGTGGCATATACTATAAGGCTATTCAAGCTCAGTCAATGTTATCGCCTTCTCACTAGACAGCTAGTTAATTATATCAAGCTTTAATAACTATACGATCCATATATAGGACACAGCTATAGGGGCCAAGCGACGTATACTATAAGGCCATTCGAGCTCGGTCAACGCTGTCGCCTTCTCGCCGGACGGCTAGCTAATCGCGTCGGGCTCTAGCAACGACATAGTCCACATATAGGATACAGCCACGGGGGCTAAGCAACATATACTACAAGGCCATTCGAGCTCGGTCAAGGCTGTCGGACCATTATATTAATCAGCGCTTGACTCGCTTCTGTCACTGCTATATAAGCTTAGGAATTCGGCTAGTAATGTAAGGGGTCGTTCTCGAAAAAGATTAGATGTGGTCGGCCTCGATCATGTCAGAAGGTCGTTCCGATGAAGACCCCGATCGCATGCGCCGCGACCCACAGTGGGGCTCATGCGCCACTGGGCCACAAAAGTCCACAAGCCTACAGACTGGCAGGAGAGAACATAAAACACCAGGAATTCGCTGGTCGTCACCGACCCAACTACTGATCTGGCCGGGGGTTTCGCAACGAGAGAAGAACCTCATGCAGTCCCGGCGACTTCGCATTTGCAAATAGCATCTTCTGCATGCTCTAGGTAGCCAATTTTGGATGCTTTGCTCTTGTCGAGAGCCTTTTCTAGAGCTCGTCTTTCGGAACGCTTTTCGACCCTGACCGTCCCGGGATTAGCTTCGGCGGCGACGGGCGGCGACGGGCGGCGACGGGCGGCCTTGCCCGACGCCAACGTGTTGACGGCGACCAACAGCCGCATTCTCAGTAACAACATGCGGAGCGAGTCGCAGGGCGTTCTCAGCTCGTCATTCCCCTGCTGCCTGAGGCGGGGCTGTGCGCGATGGCAGTGCTCGATTGGCAGAAGCCTGAACGGCTCGGCTAAGTGGGGGCCGCTACACGTCCCTGCAACATCATGCACGATCGAGGCTCCAGATCATCTTCTGCACAATGCATCTCCTCTGCGCTCACAAAATGGCCCTCCCTGTGAATATCGCATGAAGCACACATGAATATCTGCTCTGTTCGCTAGCGATTTTGTCGCGGGCTAGGCCCATGACCCGCTTTGCAGACCGCCCAGATTCTGCCACACCCACCATTTTCCCACGCCCTAGAACACCTGGGCGCGGATTAATCCTCCACCACAACCCACTACCACAGTAATTAACAGACACACACCACCACTACCCTTGTTGCCCTGTTTGCCTGCTCCTTGTCGCGCCTCCGAGTAACTATTGGACGGCCTGGCGCAGAGGATGGGGCAACGTGGGTACTGGGCCCAGGTTCGATTTTCCATCTAACCTCGTTCTTGGCCCGCACCCTCCTCCATAGCACGCTCCATCTCAACCTTATCTGATCAAGCATCAAACCCTCCTGTCTATTTTTTCTTTTGGCTTCTTCTTCCACTCTTGATTTAGTCTCGGTCCATCCCCTCATCTGATCAAGTGTTTAGATATCCTCTGGCCAGCCAAAAATCCCGATACCTACCAGGACCTTGAGTCCAGTCCATCCCACGTGGGAAACAGACAGCTGCAACATCTTCTGAGTCTTGTTTTAGCGCAACATGGCCGCCACCAACGTTCCCAAGGTGATGCGAGCATGGCAATACAGCTCGATCGCAACGACCATCGAGAACGCCATCAAGCTGAAGGAGCTGCCGCTCCCGCTTCCGCCCAGCGGACTGGGTGGCGACAGCATTCTGGTCAAGGTCTATGCCGCCTCGCTTAACCCAGCCGATTACAAGTTTCCCGAGCTCCCAGGTTTTATCGCCCGCCGCATCATTCCCGTACCGGCGACGCCATTGTTGGACTTCTCTGGCACGGTTGCGGCCGTTGGCGCACAGGTCAGCAATTTCCGCGTTGGCCAGCGCGTGTTTGGCAGGATGGCCCCAACCAGCTGGGGCGCGCTGGGCGAGTACATGGCTGTGACCTCCAAGGACGCCATTGTCGCCGAGCTGCCGGAGAGCGTGAGCTTCGAGGCCGGCAGCGGCCTCGGCGTGGCGGCGCAGACCTCGTACCAGTGCATCGTCCCGTACGTCCAGGCCGGCGACAAGGTCTTCGTCAACGGCGGCAGCGGCGGCACCGGCGTCTTCGGTATCCAGATCGCCAAGGCCCTTGGCTGCCACGTCACCACCAGCTGCTCGGGCCGCAACGCCGACTTTTGCCGCAGCCTCGGCGCCGATGAGGTCATCGACTATACCACGGACGACGTATCGACCGTCCTCCGCTCCAAGGGCCAGGTGTTTAGCCTCGTCTTCGACACCATCGGCTCCTCACCCGCCGACCTCTACACCGCCGCCGACGCCTACCTGAAGCCCACCGGGCGCTTCATGCAGATTGGCGCCGCCATGAGCCTCGCTGGCACCAGGAGCGTGATGGGCCGCCTCCTGGTCCCCTCCATTCTGGGCGGCGGCAAGCGCAAGATCAAACTGGCCACGACCAAGAACACCCCGGGGGAGCTTGACCTCCTGGTCCGCTGGGTCGCCGAGGGCAAGGTCAAGGTCCCTCTAGACGAGGTTTTCCCTTTTGACAGGGCACCCGATGCATTCGCTAAATTGAGGACGGGCCGCGCGAGAGGAAAGATTGTTGTCAAGATCGTCGATTAGAGCCACTCATGGTCTGCGACACGGGGGCTATTTATAAGTTCTTACCAATCTTTTGGTTCGCTGGATTGAGGGTCTCAACTGAAAGAGCCGCGGTCGTTTGGGTGTCTACCATTGTTTCTAGGTCGCTGGGCGGGAGGGTTCTGCACTTCTGGGGATTCTCTTGTCGCTTTCCCATCTACTTTCCCTGTTGTCGCCCTAGTAGGTCTTAGGGAGTCCATGCATGACAGTCCTATAAATGTGAATACTAGTCACCAATAGCTATGCGCAATTCCGCCTGAGTCGTGTATGCCTGCCGTTTTTGTTGACTCGAGCGGTCCATGCTTGATTATGGCCAGACGATCAGGCAGGCGTCCCATATCAGAAGGGAACTTCTACTCGTATTCAATTAGATCAGCTAGCGACGGAACAGCTTGGAGCTACTGTTTGAGATATGTCTGCCGGCTGATGGGCATGGCCTGTCCCACCTTGGTCGCGTAGCGCCGGGTGAACCAGCGCGCTTTGCAGAAGCTGCTTGCCTCGGAGTAGGGGTTTTCTTCGGCGTCCACATCGCTCAGGAATGCGTAACGCACTTCGGCGTCGCGGTACCATCGGAACATGGAATTGATGGCTTCCGAGAGCTCGGCCGAACTCGCCTTGTCGATGCAGCAAGTGTCGATCCACTAGTGATGCTGTTAGAATCACTATAAACCGAACACGTCGGACAGCGACATACAAGGTATTCGAACCCGTCTTGTACTGCCAGCGCGCAGGCGCCGGCCACCCTCTCGTAACCCCGCTGTGATTGGGCCAGCCCTTGCTGGACATCCTGGAATGAGACCTCCTCCTCAGCCCAGGTGTGAGATAGGATGGCGTAGGGCGGGATGGCGGAGGGTAGGATGTCTTGGTTCTGGAACTCGACGAGTTGGAGCTTGGTGGTGTGGAGGAGACGCATTTCTGGTTTCTGTCGGGTGGTGGTGGGTCAACGACGGTGAGAGTTTAGCAGGAATTGCAAGTTGGAAGTGAAGTTGGGTTTTGTCTCACCACTCAGCCTTGCCTTGGGTCGGGCTTGCCTGACCCAATTGCGCCCGACCCCTTGCCAATGGGAGGTGAGCCCAGAAAAACGCATCTGCCACCGCTTCTCGCAGCGCCAGCAATAGTTACGCCACTCGAAGATCCGGAACTTCGGCCAACATACCGCAATGTGACTTCGATGTTTGAAAAGGTCACGTTGCAAGCGAAGCCCGGAGACTTTCTTCACGTCCGCTACTCTAGTCACGGTACCAGGCTGACCCCGTGTTTTGACTTCTCGAATCAGTCGACCGGAGATTTGGCGTTGGTTCTCGTCGAAGGAGACCAGAGCCGGGAGTTGCTTCTCCGTGGCCCGCGGCTGGCTCTTCTCAAAGACATGATAGAAAAATGGTTTGGTCGTTACTCTTGTCCTGGACTGCTGTTTTTCGGCGGCAGTCTACCGCAACGGCGACTACAGTGCCCGATAACTCCCGTACCGCCTCGCCGCGGCCTCGACACGTTCATCAGATCTGGAGGATGGTTTGTCTTGCGGGGAGCTGGACCTTGTCCTGTACTTTGTATAGCTGTATTTGACGGTGCGTTCTGTAGTAGGCTTTGTATTGTAATTCTTCGCGATGTTGCTATGCCTTGTCCCGATGTGTCTTGAAATGCTGTACTCTGTATGCCGTATGCTGTGCAGCAACGCTGGAGGAGGAAGGCATCGTCGCGGCTCGCAAGCACTATCTGGCTCGAGATGAGGGCGGAGGAGTTCCAGAAGCGACTGGCGTTAGTCCGCGAGGAGGAGAAGCGCGCTGTGCAGCTGCGCAAGCAGGAGAAGAAGGCCGAGGCGCGAACCGAGGCGCAGTTTGCGAAGCGCCAGCAGATGGAGGGCGAGGAAGGCCAGCAGCAGGGCGGTCGGAACGGCGGCCAGAACGGCGCCAAAGGGTCAGCTTGAACAGCACACCGCCTGCGTGTGGGGGATGACATCGTCTCCCACGGCCTGACAATGGGGGTGTCTACCGCTGTGCCAGAGTCACATAAGTCTTCGGGGTTGGGGACCTTTTCACGGCATCAGCAATGGAGTTGATGGGACATGGCGCTGGCGCTGTGGATCTGGATGGCTGTCACAGTAGTTTATTTACCCTTGACTCTGGCGGATTCGCCGGGGTAGTAATTTGGTAGCAGAATACCAGGATACTCATTCTTGTAGCCTTGATATGATTGTGAATGGCTGTACTCGTAGTGATCAGGTCTCCTCCGCTCTGGAAGAGAGAATTGCCAGGGTGCCAGCGCCCTCAAAATCCTTTCAGCCAGCACTGTTGCCGCTGCCGCAACCATAGAGGCCTCTGGCGCCCATGTCACTGTCGGATATTCCAACTCTGTGACAGTATCACCCGCGAACTGAACACGAAACATGCCTGTCTGGTAGATTACAGAAAGAGGTTCATCAGCTCCCTGAATTCCGGCGGACCTCTTGCAGTCATCATGGGAATATCCGCGCCGCTGTTGTTCATGATCACAACTCTATACCGCCGCGCATACCGCATCACGCCCTCTCAAAAACCTCGCGCAAATGCCCACAGCACTCGCGATACAAGTCCTCCGAAAACTCGGCCGGCTTCGTCGGGTCCGGCGACTTGTCCCACGCATGCGGCACCCCCTTGACCATCTTGTACCGCACATCCCTGCTGATGGGCGCCCTCCCCAGCCGGCTGGCGAACTCCTCTCCTTCCTGCATCAGCATGTCGTACTCGCAGGTGTACAAGACCACCGTCTGCGGGATGGCGGCGGCGAGGTGCTCGTCTGTCGCCCTACTGGGTGACAGGTACGGGTTTACGAGTTGCAGGGTGGATGGTTGGAGGTATGACGCGTCGAAGAGCGATGTGAGCGTCTCCGGGAGGGTTTGGTCTGGCCGGACCGAGGCGGCGCGCTTGGCCGCGCGGGGCTGGGTGTAGTCCGTGACGGGATACCAGCTGGCCACGGCGCGGACGCGGTGGTCCGGGATCTGCGTGCCGGATTCCCTGAGCACGTTGAGATGGTCTGCCAGACAGAGAGTGGATGTGATGGCGAGGTTAGCGCCGGCGGAGAAGCCTGATGTGGCCAGCTTGAGGGGGTCGATGTGGAGGTCGGGCCCGGAACGGATCAAGTAGAGCAGGGCATCCGCCGCATCCTCAACCGCCACGGGAAACGGGTTCTCGGGACTCAGCCGATAATCAACGCTGACAAAAACGGCGTTGCACTCTTCGATGACGAAACGGGCGAAGCGCGCATCGTCGGTGCCGTTGCCGATAGTGAAGCCGCCGCCGTGGAAGTTGACGACGGCAGGGAATTTGGTGTCATTTTTGGCCGCGGTCTCGTATCCCTTGGGCGTGTAAAACAGCAGGGTGAACTGGCCCTTGGTCTTGGATATCGTCGAGGGGATTGTCTTGATGAATGACGGACTGGGAGGTCGCTCCGGGGCCAGGAAGTGCAGTGTCATGCCGACGTACTGCAGCGATCTCCACCACACGGCCGACGTACGGAGCCACCACCGCGACGGGGCCGGGCCGACCGCATCGCGGGCCGTCTCGAGGGGTGTCGTGTCCACACTAGCCAATGACGGTTGCTCGGGCGACGAGAGCTTGACGACGGGGATGCCGTCGACGGTGGGTATTACTTTGGCCATGGTGCTCGGGGATTTGCGGCAGTGGAAACACCGCTCATGTCACGGCGGAAGAGTGAGCGAGGAGTTGGAGAAGGAGCATTTGCACGGGAAGGAGTGAAATTGACGAGGAACTCGAAACAAGACACGAAGTTCGACGCGAATCAACATGCGCTGCCAAGACAACTGATGTCATCGCGGTTCCGCTACCAACCCTTTAACCGCATGCTGCGGTTTCCCCGCCATTTATGCTGCTACTGAGGCTATGCAGGTACCCGGCGGCCGGAAGGTTTGGCCCGGCTCGTGACGTCATCAACATGATGATGCCCCCATCGAAGCAAAGCCAACCGCCCACATGGAGTCATGACACATTGGCTACAGAAACATGGTCAGGGCAATCGTTTCAACAAGCCGCGGCGTCCAATTATGGCGAAAAGGAACAGCCATGCACCTGCCCGCACCTGCCTGCCCCTGCCAATGCCGGGCGCCAGCTGCTGTGCTCCTTCGCTGTTGTGCCCTGAAGACCCGTCCCTGGCCGCGGCGTGCGAGCTAATTCTGGAAGTCTCGACCCGGATGGGCAAATCCAGATGCATAAGGCAAGTGCGAGTCCCAGTCACTGTCACTTTCCAAGTTCAATAAAGTTGCGTGGCCAAGAAATCTCGACTTTTCGACTGGGCTGTGACTGCCGGCTCCCACTTGCATTTATTCCCAACCCTCCTCGCGTTCGTTGATCGTTCCACCACGTCGGCCCATCCCAACTCTCCTGCTCTTCGCGGATCGAGACCCTTGGCAAACTTGACGTCAGAGCACCAGACTCTCGGTACTCAACACTCAACCAACACCACGAACCACCACGCCCGTGCAACCGAACGAGACGAACTCGCAACACGACGCGCCCCCAAGTTCCAACTTCCAACCCCATCCGCCGCCAGTGACCATGTCACCGGGTGCGCTGAAGAAGCCGATACTGGCGCTCAACCGAATCATCGGACACGCGTCGGCCAAGAACCACATCACCAAACCGCACATCGGCAACATTGCCGCCCTCGACAACGACACCCGCCACGAAAAACATGTGAAGAGGGCGCAGGAGCAGCGGGCCAAGGAGGACGAGCGCGAAAACGAGCGGCGATCGTTCCAGCAGCGGCGAAAGGTGGAGGAGGAGAGGGCGCACCAGAGCGACCCGCCCGAGATTGTCGCCCGCTACGGCACCAAGACCGGCGATGTGCTCGCAAGGACCGAGTCGATCCAGGAGTTGGCGGCGGACGCCACCAACGCCGGCAGGTCGGTCAGCTTCATCGCCCGCATACACCATGTGCGGTGCATGAGCTCCAAACTGGCCTTCGTCATCTTCCGCGACCAGATCGAGCTCATCCAGGGCGTGCTGGCATATCGCGAGGGCGAGGTCTCGGAGAACTTTGTGCGCTGGGCCGAGCATCTCACGTGCGAGGGCTTCGTCCACGTCCAGGGGACTCTACAAAAGCCGCCCGAGGAGATCAAGGGCTGCTCGATCCGCGCGCTTGAGGTCAGGATCGACGCCATGCACGCCGTGGTGCCAGTGAAGGAGCACCTCCCCGTCGACGTCTTCACCATGGACCGGGTTGACGAGGACGAGGAGTCGCACCAGATGGAGGCTATGGCATCGACCAGAGTGCGGGTTTCCAACCGCATTGCCTATTTGCGGACACCAACCGCCCAGTCCATCTTCCGCATCAACGCCGCCGTCTGCAGCATCTTCCGCTCCGTCCTCGAGGCCAACAACTTCATCGAGATCCACACCCCCAAGCTCATGCCTGGCGCAACCGAGTCGGGGGCCGAGGTGTTCCGGGTCAACTACTTTGGGCGCACGGCTTTCCTTGCCCAGAGCCCCCAGCTGTGCAAGCAGATGAGCATCTCGGCCGACTTTGGCCGCGTGTTCGAGATCGGCCCCGTCTTCCGCGCCGAGGACAGCAACACCCACCGCCATCTGACCGAGTACACGGGCATGGACCTGGAAATGTCCATCAACAGCGACTACCACGAAGCGATGCGCATCATCGATGATTTGTTGAAGAGCATCTTCAAAGGCGTCTACAGGCGGTGCCGGAGAGAAATCGATGTCGTCAAGACACGCTTCCCCCACGAGGATCTTGTCTGGTTGGAGGAGACGCCCGTCTTGACATTCAAGGAGGCGGTTGACCTCTTGAACTCCTCAGGCTGGACCGACGACCACGGCCGCCAGGCTTCCGAGGTTGAGGACCTCAGCACGCGCGCCGAGATCAGGATCGGCGAGTTGGTCAAGGAGAAGTACAAGACAGACTACTACATCATCGACAAGTTCCCCGCATCCGCCCGGCCCTTCTACACCCACCTCGACGCCACAGACCCCAGATTCACCAACTCGTTTGACATCTTCCTTCGGGGACAAGAGATCACGACAGGCGGCCAGCGCATCCACGAACCCGACCTCCTGAAGGAGCGGATGAGGAAGGCAGGCATTGAGCCCAGTGGCGTGGAAGAATACATGCAAGGCTTCGAGTTCGGCGTCCTCCCGCACGCTGGATGCGGAATCGGCTTGGAGCGGCTGCTGTTCCTGCTATTGAACCTGGGCGACATTCGCAACGCATCGCTCTATCCTCGCGACCCCAAGTCCCTCCAGCAGCACAAGGAAGCTGTCGTTCGGTTGCCGCACCCGGAGGCCGACACTATCCGCTATGCATACGACTTCGAGCATGGCTACCCCAACCTCGAGATGCCGCCCGTTGAGAACCTCATCGCCAACTATGGCGACGCCACCAACACCTCCTGGCTCGATGACCGATACAAGGTGTGGCGGCATGAAGGGACTGGTGCCGCCGTAGGTTATGCCGAAGAGAACGGATACGCCCTGGTCATGGGCAACCCCCTTTGCGACCCACACCAATACCAGCCCGTGATCCGGGCTTTCCTCAAGCACATGCGGATGCAACAGGACCTCCGTCCTCTGTGGCTACTCGTCGGGCCTGAAGTCGAGGAAATACTTGGCTCGAAACTCGGCTGGCGGACCCTCAGCTGCGTCGCCGAAGAGCGCGTCCCCATCGAGGCAGCCAGGAAAGTCGGCAAGAAGGAGCGCCAGGCCGAAGACGCCGGCGTGACCATCCACGAACAGCCCGTCGACGAGCTCATCTCGCAAGAACTCCGCGACCGCTGTGACAAGAAGATCGCCGAGTGGAAGGAGAACCGCAAGGGCAGCAAGCAGGTGCACATCACCGAGGTGCGCCCGTGGGTCGACATGGAGCACCGCCGCTATCTGTGGGCGGAAACCAAAGAAGGCGAGATCGCCGCGCTCTGCGTGCTGCACCGCCTCTCCCCCGCCAACGGCTTCCAGATCAAGTTTGCCCTTGACTTCCCCGGCTCGCCGAGCGGCACCATCGAGGCGCTCATCTCGGCCGCGATCCAGACGCTCGCCAAGGCGGGCGTGCAGAATGTCACGTTCGGCGCCGGCGCCCTGCCGGAGATGGTCACGGGCGGGAACCTGGACGGCGTCCGGGCGCGCATCCTGTCCAAGACGTACAGGACCATCGCGCAGCAGCTGAAGCTGGTGCAGAAGAGCGAGTTCCGGGAGAAGTTTGGGACCAAGAATGATCTGGTGTATATTTGCTACCCGTTTATGGGCCTGGGTGTCAGCGGCGCAAGGACCCTGATCAAGTTCTTTGAGGACGAAATGTAGGGTTCGATATTTTCTGTTCGTTTTGCGGTTAATATTGTTGGAGTTGCGAAGATGTCTGGATATACTGCGCTGATTTTGGGTTCGACTTTGTTTGGCTTTTGCTCGGTTGCGTTAGTTGAGGATACCTCTATCAAGTTTATGCGTTTTGTGTTTGCCCAATTGCCTTTTGGAGTTCAACTCAAGAGAGCGCCGTTTTGCCTTGTCTGTCTGCCGGATTTAATGATAGAGATGAATTTAGGAATTGATGTGCCTGAATACAATATGAAGCTGGTTTGTTTGTTCCTAGAGCGACACGTTTAACAGGGGACCTGGTCTGAAATACAAAAACTTCTCCTTTGACAGTCAAACAAGCATTTAAAACGTAAATAAAACGACACGCTAAAAGCATATAGAAAGATGTTTCCAGTGAACACCTTTTCTTTGTATCAAAATGCATTGTTTTGCCGTTGAGTTCGAGGATTCGGCCAGGTCCCTGGTCGTCAAGTCAGGCACTAACGAATAAACCAGGGGGTTATTGTACACACAACTTGTTCTCAACTCAAGACGGCGAGGTGAAATAACAACTGCGACCATTTCCTCTTTAGGTACTAACATGTACTGTACATACACAGTAGTCAACTCGCTTCGGCTTTCCTCGTTCATCTATTTTTGCTTCTCTTTCTTGCTCTTGGGTCAGAGGGAGATTTGGGGAACTATTAGCTCTGGTCTTACACCTCCCTGTCTCCGCTCCCATATGTTACCCTATGATCAAGCTTGATTGCTGCGATCTACGTTGGCGGCTTACGGTGTAATTACCGGCCGTTCCGCCTCATGGAATCATGGATGGCATTCGTTGTGCGCGAGTGGCCAATTCGATGCCAAGCGAGTTGACGGCTGGGCTGGGCTTGGGAGATTGGGATCTTGGTTCCGACGTCTGCCAAGACCAGACTGAACCCAATCATCACCATGCTCCAAATCACGAAGGATCAGAGGCACAATGTTTCAGTCGTGTTCGGGACTTGTAGCCAGATTGGGACTTGGCAGCGACAGAGACAGCCCTAATCGGCACACACGGCAACCCGAATCAAGTCAAACGCCCGTACTGCCGCCAAGCTGCAGAGACGGGAGCATCGGGATGCGGCACGGCTCACTTGGCGCGCCGCTAACTATTCTGAAGGGGGGCGGAGCCGTTCGATCTGTGTGGCTGAGAAAGAAACAAGGAACGGGGTGTATTTCCTTCATTTTGTCCTGGTGGCCCCCCCGCCGAGATCACCGCGCTCCGTACCTTCCTGACGTCGACATCAAGCTGAGGACGTCGACAGTTACGGCATGGGGAAGTCGACGACCCATCTCTCCGCGTACCCACTAGCGCCCGAGTACTCCCAGCTGCCCGAGGTCGCAGCAGGATGGTCCGGCGCAGAAGCCCCTGAATTGGCTTCCGCCGACGAAGCGGCTAAAGCGGCGCGGGGATTCGGGGCGAGCAGTTGGACACCTCCCCAAGAGCAATCACAACCACTAGCCCCGAGGTCGCCATTACCAATCGCCGTCAAATCGGAACCACCAGATTCCGGCTATCCCCCCTCTTCCGCTACCCACGATGAGAGCAGGCCCCGGAGGACGACAGTGCTCATCCTGTCAATCCTTGTCGGCGTTCTCGCGGCTGCGGTAGTTGGCCTGGCGACCGCGACAGGCATGATGGCAAGGCGCGCCAGCAACGCCGAGAGTGCCAACCCACAGCCTGTCGTCAACGGGACAGTATGCCCATCAGTGACGGTGACAACAACCACGACCGCCACCGTCGTATCCGCGACCGGGACAAACGTGCCTACGAGTTCCCCGGTAGCTGACGTCTCAAACGGGTGTTCGGCCAAGAATGAGAAGATTTCGGGGACCACGTACACCACTCAGCGTAAGGGTCCTCATCCCCCAAAGGTCTCAACTCTCCCGCTAACTCGCACCAGTCTTTGGGAAAGCCAGCTTCATACGGTACTGCAACACGCAGCCAAAGCAGTTCCCCATCTACGGCATGCTCACGCTCGACTTTGAGGCGTGCATGGATGCGTGTGCCGCCTGGTCTGCCCACGGCGCCGATGTCATCGGCAAGGACAACGAGAACTCGACATGTGGGGGCGTGCGCTTCGTGCCCGCCTGGACGGACCGCGCCCTGGCGTACGAGAGGAATGCCAGAGGGAATTGTTTCCTGCAGTCGGCGCCACAGACCGCAGACAATCTCACCAAGCCGGATCTGCAGGGCGATGTGACCTGTCATGCGGCCATTTTGGTGGAGAAATTGTGAAGTTGGGGGCAAAAGTTAAGGGGAATACTTGAATCTGACCCAACATAATGTTATTATGAATCAAAACGCCATTGAGCGTCACATTGTTCAGTCCCAAGCCTCCCACATGGTCCTGGCCCTCGTCAGTCGTCCCTTGGGGTCAGGTCAGCCCCTCTTCCGTTTCTCGACACCCATCGGCAAGTCAAACCGACCCGCGCATGCAGCTCCAAGCCGTCATCTTAGGTTCCTGTTGCCATTAATCTAATTCCTCTCACGCGGTGGGCCAGATGGGAACCTCGACGGCAGCGCGGCTAATAACCGAAAGGCGGGAACACTCCCCTTTGCGGCTTTCTCGATATGACCTGCATCAGGTCCGCCTACACCCATATTTAAACCGTGCCAGGTAATCAAAAGTGTAGGTTTTTCTCCCAGGCACTGTTGAGAGGAGTGGCAATGCCAAGCTTGAACTTTGAACGCTCTTCAGCCTATTCAGGGCTCGGATCTGGTACAATTAATTCATCGGCATTTGTCCGAGTGACCGCGGAACCCGACACTCAAAAATGGATTATACTCTTCATCTTCGAACCTTCTTTGTCGTGGATCTGATCGACGTCTCACAGGGCCATCAAAATGGCTCGTCTTTCCACCCTCTTCGTCACAGTCCTGGCGTTTGCCCAGCAGACATGTCTGGCGTACCCGCGAGAACACCACGCTTCGAAGGTTTTCGTCCACGGCCGGGATGCTGATGAGCAGTACGACTACATCATTGTCGGAGGCGGCACGGCGGGACTCACCGTGGCTAACCGGCTGACTGAAGACGGCAAAACCACGGTGCTCGTGGTCGAATATGGCCAGCTCAGTATTTTTTCACTGGTGCCTCCCCTGACATACGTCCCGTCGTTAACTTTTGAACAGGCAACTCTGCCTCCATTACGACCGTCCAAGGCGGTTTCATGGGCATGTCGGATACAACCCTGCTGTATGACATCCAGTCGGTGCCTCAAACAAACCTGCGGAACAGGTCGATTGCTGTACTGGCCGGCAAGGTAGTCGGCGGCTCCAGTGCGGTCAATGCCATGATGACGGTGAGGGCAACTGCGGCAGACTATACCCGTTGGGGAAGCTTCTTCAGCGCCGGCTCGCACTGGAGTTGGGACGGGCTCCTCCCGTACTTCAAGCGCGCCCTGACTTTCGTGCCCCCAGGCGCGGCAGTCACCAAATCGGCCAGTATCACGTACGACACCAGCTACTGGGGCAATACGTCCGGGGTGTACGCCGGTTGGCCGTCCTTCCAGTACCCCGGCACGACCGCGCAAATGGACGCCTTTAAGGGCATTCCGGGGGTACCGTTTGTGAAGGACAGCGGATCCGGCGAGCCGGGCGTGTACTGGTACCCGACCTTTATGGACCCATCGCGTGTGGAACGCTCGTATGCCAGGACCGGACACCATGACAAGGCTGCTAACCGCACCAACTACCACTTGGTGACGGGCTCCAGGGTGCTCAGAGTCGTGCTGAACGGAACCACGGCAACGGGTGTCTCGTTTGTGCCGGTCAGTTCAGGCCCGTCGTCTAGCAACAGCAGTTCTGAGACGGTTGTCAGCGCGAGAAAGGAGGTGATCATCGCCGCTGGCGGCATCCACAGCCCGCAGGTCCTCCAGCTGAGCGGCATCGGGCCACGCAAGCTGCTGAGCTCGGCCAATATCACCACGGTTGTCGACCTGCCTGGCGTAGGGCAGAACTTCCAGGATCACCCGATGATCCAGGCGACGTTCATGTGTAGGTTCTATTCCCTCCAGAGCAAAGAAAAGCAAGGCAAGAAGGGGGGGGAGCAGAACAGACAAGAAAGAGCCAGTGGACTGGAGAAGAAGCCGGCTAATTTCAGGACATTAGACCGCAACTTCACTCTACACCCATCCCCGGAAGACGCCTTCCTCGACCGAAACTTTTCATCCTGGGTAGACACAGTCTGGGCCGCCAACCGCACCGGCCCCAACTCCATCGCGACGGGCAACGCCGCCGCCTGGCTCCCCTTCCCCGTCATCTCCCCGCGCTCAGTCGACATCTCCTCAGCCCTCGCCGCCCAAAACCACACCCTCTCCCTTCCTCCCGACACAGACCCCACCGTGGCGGCCGGCTACCGCGCCCAGATGCTCTCCTACGCGGCCGCCCTCAACAACAACGGCACGGCCTTTTACAACCTCGTCCTCACGGGCGGCAACACAAACGGCATCCTCGTCGACCTGCACCCGCTCAGCCGCGGCACCGTCAACATAGACCCCACCAACCCGTACACCACCGAACCGCTCGTCGACTACCGCGCCCTGTCGAACCCGCTCGACGCGGTCATCATGGCCGATCTGATCCGCTTTACGCGCCGCTACCACATGGACAACCCGCTGACAAAAGCCTGGGCGGCGACAGAGCTGGCCCCCGGCCCGGAGACGCAGACGGACGAGCAGTTTGCCGACTATCTCGCCGAGACGCTCAGCCCGAGCGAATTCCACCCCGCCGGGACGTGCGCCATGATGCCGCGGGAGCTGGGGGGCGTGGTGGATGAGGAGCTGAGGGTGTATGGGGTGCGCGGGCTGCGGGTTGTGGATGCGAGCGTGTTTCCGACGCTGCCGGGGGGGAATACCTGCCAGAGTGTGTATGCGGTTGCGGAGAAGGTGAGTTTCGACTTTCAATGGGTCTTGTGATGATGATGTGCTTGTGCTGATGGCTGTTGCTAGGCTGCCGATCTGATTCAGTATGGGCCTCCCAAGGCTGTGGAATAGGTTGAGGGAATGGAATCAGGTCTCGGTGGGGGATGTCTGTGCCGGGTATGGACGGCTGCTTCAGTGTTGGCCTCGTCATTTTTAGTTTTGACCGTTCAAAAGTGCCCGGGTTGAAAGGCTACCGGCCTAGGTTCTAGCTCGCGACTTCCGTCGAGGGCAAACGACGTTGCGATCACGGCCACATCGTGACGAAGCGAAGGATTGTTCTGTAATGAACCTTATCTAGCGTGTAAAAGCCACCACACGTCAACTCTAAGCGACTCTGACTGCCGCTCTTTGCGTGGGTGAACATCTTTAACCCCATCCTTTGACAGACAGACAGACTCGGGGGTCCCTGACGGGCTTGAGCTGTTCCGCGCGCGATGTTAGGCAGCATTCCGGCAGCCATAACTACCCTCTTCTGTTCTCGATTACAATCATGAACAGTTTGTCCCGCTCAACAAGGAACAATAACATTATATCCACAACTACTAGATTCTTCCAAACAACAATGTCTTTGTTCCCACTTCTATTGTTCATGGAAGTCTCGCAGCAAATCCGGGTATTTAAGCGCCCACGACTCTGCTCTCTGGACTTCCCCACAACCCTCAGACACAACAACTTCCTTGAGCCTAACCAAACCAAACACAGCCACCACTAACCAAGTCAGTCACCATGTCCTACAAGGCCGTTTACACCCTCCAAACCTCCTTCTCCACCCCCCAAACCCTCACCATCCTCCTCGAGTACGTCGAGATGCCAAAGAACATCGTGGTCGACACCCAAACCCACACCATCACGATGCACCGCGGCGAAAACCAGCCCAAAGCCACCATCGAGGTCACGTCGGGCGACGGCCGCACCGCCAGCGAGGAGGTCTACCTCGAACACTCGAGCGTCGTGTGCATCGACTTCCTCCCGCGCGTGTTCGACTCGTCGGTGCTGCCCATGTATGCCATCTCGCCGGATCGCGTGGTCGTGTTCATGCAGCCGTTTGCGGCGGGCATGGACCCGCTGGAGAGGCCGGTTGTGCGGTTCGAGGGGGGTATGTTTGAGAATGAGTTTGGGCGCCGGATCCCGGTTGAGACTAATTCTGAGGGTACGGATGTGTCGGGGGGTGGTCAGTCTGGGGTGGAGGGGTTCCGCGAAGCGCTGGCGAGGCTGTTTGGGGACGTGGCTGTTAAGTGGGGGACGCAGCAGACGTTGCGTGGTTGAATGCCTACAGGTAGGTGGGTGTTGAGGGTGAGTGTGGAAGAGGAGGCTGGGGAGGGCGGGTAAGTCTGTTCTTGTCCATTTCCTACTGTCCACTATTTAGATTGCTGTATTAGATACTATCACGAAGGAATCATACCTTCTTAATTTTATTGTTCTCAATTGCTACTTGTGAGTACCTATGATGTGGGTGCCCATTCTTTGTCAAGTTCTCTCACCCTTGGTCGTTGACTTAGACTGGCATACTGTTTGAGAGTTTGAGTTCATGTTCCATCCAGCCAGCACTCTGTGCAACAACAAAGTAGGGGATGGTTCATAAACTCCATGTCATGTCGGCATTGTGAGAAGTAAGTAGTGTGGACTAGGAATACACGAAGTGGTGGTGCATCCCATTACCTTCTACTTCATCCCCCTTCTTCTCCTTTTCAGCTAATTTTCTCGCGACAACTTCCGCTACCCGCCTCCGCTCGACCTCCAACGCCGCAGGATGAGCGTACTTGGAATTCAAGAGGAACAGCGGGCTCAGGCCCACGGGGTGGACCAGGATGTCGAACTCGGGCGCAAGAGGCACCGAGTGAAACACGCCGTACGCGGCGCGGATGTCGGGTTCCAGCGCGAGCAACCAGGGGTGCACAGCCATGACAAAATCGTGGATGGTCACGAACTCCTGACGGCTCGCCGCCACAGTGAGCGAGGGCCCCGGGCCGGGCCGGTCCTCGCCGCAGCAGCGCATCAGCAGCCCCGTGCCATCGGGCTGCGTGGCGAAGTCTCCTCTGCCGTGGGTATGGTTGTGGTGTGCATCTTCCCAGTCCCCTGCCCACCCGTTGAGAACGTCGGCGGTAACGGTGATTGAGGACACGGGCGGGTCCGAGATAGGACAGGCAGAGATTGGGTGGAACGAGGTGCTATCTGTTTGGTAGGGGGTTTGTAAAGACTCGGCGTCGACCACGGAAGAGAGAACCTTGATTTGCGTCGACAACGGGCCGGAAAGGAACCAGCGGAGGCAAAAGAAGTCGAGAGAGGGTCGAGCACGTTGACTAGTGTCCCTGACAGACTCGCACGAGGCTAGTTTGGAGGACGTCATGATGTCGTGCCTCTGCTTTCGATGTCAGGCCTTGACAAAGTTACCTACCTGGCAAAGGGATGGATGGTGCCGTACGTTTGACACTTAACTACCTGCAATGGAGAGCTTCGCAGGCAACCGCCGGCGGATCTTTCATCCAGAAGGGATGCTGGGACAAACCAGGATGCTCCAATACCTTACCAACCGGCGCAGACGGCTGTTAGCGCCATCGCTGCCTAACGCCCAGCCACGAGCCGGCATCAAGCGGGGCCAGCAGCAGGCAACGTCGTCGACCTCCGAAGAAAGGAGAGACCCATTTCAGCGCGATCTGGGTTTTCAACTGCGTCCAGCACGACGCATCGTCCATGTACAATGGCCGCCATATACGACGCGCTCTCGGCGCTTCACGGGGATGACAAGTACGCGGATCTGACCGTGACATGTGGCGATCACACCTTCAAACTCCATCGCGCAGTTGTCTGTCCCCAATCACCCTTCTTCGAGAATGCGTGCTCAGGGGGGTTCATGGTTCGTGATCCTTTTCAAAAGCCTTTTTCGTTTTTGTTTCTTTAGCCTGCTTCTACACCCGGCATCCGAAGACTGATCAGGATAATGCAGGAAGCCTTCACGGGCCATGTCGACCTCGGCGAGGAGAACCCAGAGATAGTTGCAAAGTTTCTCCAGTTTATGTACACGGGAAACTATTCGGACGAAGATCATCTGGACCCTGAGGGCTGCGACGAGGCGGTACTCCAACCCGTCGAGGACCTATTGTTTTCTCTGCGCCACAGAACAGATCTACCCGGCTCGGACCTGTACGACATGAGCCTGTGGAGCAAACCCAAGGAGTATTACAAAGACTTCGGCAACATCATCTGCGAAAAGGAGTATCACAGTAACTTCGACGGCAGGATTTGCAAATGTGGCACTTGTCTTTGCGACGACCCCGAGGACACAGGACTGTGCAAGTACGACTGGAGGCAGGAGAAATACCGGTGTGCGGACCAAAACTACAGCTCCGATGGGGAAGACGATTCCGAGGACGAGGAGCTGGATGGTGACTTTTGTCTCGACGATGATGGGTACGTTACAGAACTCCCGCACGCCATGTTCACGTCGGTGCGGGTGTACGCCATGGCCGACATGTTTTGCTAGCAGCTGTCGGAAATTTTGGGCCAATAGGAGCTTCCAAATTGCCATGCCCGCGTAGTGCCATATCCCCGTATCAATTGTGCCATGCCCCCCTATCAATTGCCAAACAAAGGGGTTTTGCCAGCCGGTGAGGATCTAATATACCAGATAAATCACCTACCTACCTAATCCATCAGCAAACGTTTACGTATAAATTGGCCCAGGTTTTACAGCCCAGCGCCAGCGCCATGAATATCGCCTTGTAATCACGAATGCTGCTAAAGTCCTCGGAAGTCGCGTTGTGGATCAGCATGACCATCTTGGCCTCACAGTTGAGGCGTCACACTGCTTGGCCCTCTGCCCACGGGTCAAGGAGCAAGGCAGGAAATTTTCTCCAGGTCTATTTCTCTTGCCCTAGTTACCTGTACTGCGACCACTAACGCAACAACACCATCCCGTCCGCGGGGCCCGCCAGGGGCTTCCCACCTGCTCTCCCTCGAGGAGAAACCCTCGCCCTAGTATCATACCTAATTTTCTCCGAGAGGCCACCAACCCTATCATCAAGACCAATAAGGGGGGTTGACGCCCGCGACCATGGCGGTATACACGTAGCTGAAGTACCTGGTAAGGAGGATCAAGTCGTTCATGTGCAACGGAAACCCGTTTTAGGCCAGCGTGTAGAGGTCGAGCGAGTACGCCTGTCTCGTGTCAACGAGATCGGGGACGTTCCCGGGGGGAGGGGGGTTACGCAATGTGACGTGGCGCTGGGGGACTATAGGCGGGTCGTAGCTAAATCGCGGATCGCCGATGGTCTACGCGGTGTTGGGGTGGTGTCCCAGCACCTGGAGGGGACTGCCATTGGCATTGTTTGGGTTTCACTTGAAGAACATCCACTTGAGCCCTACGGCGAGAATGACGAAAACCTCGCGGAAGGGATACGCCTCTCTGAGCCGCTCGCAGACCTGCTCCGTCAGGTCCTTCCATTTGGCCGGGGTGTCGTGGGACGGCGGCTTGCACTCGACCCAGAGAAGGTCTCGGGTTTCGACGTAGGATCCTTGGCCCCCTGCGTTCAGGCTCCTCCAAAGACGGACGACGACGTGGTCGGGCCTATGTTTGCCCACGTTCCCAGCAGGTCCACGATATGCCTCGTGGTATACCGCATAGTTGATTTAGGGCTAGCCAGCCTGGGCGGGAGGAGGAGGGCTTGGAAAATATCGGTGGAGAAGGGCCGACCAAAGCTGCCACATAATGTCCTCCTTATCGTAGGTAGGTCCTTTGTCGATAAGGTTTTGGATCAGCATAGAATCCATTGTAGTTAGGTCCCAGAAATGACTGCGGCCAAGGCTCTTCAAGTTAGCCCAGAGGCACGTTACACCCTCGGAGGAGCAGGGACGACTCGCGTCAATAGAGCAGCCATGATTTCCTCGCTGGACAGAAGACAAACTGATTTCGGGCAAGGAAGCAAGAAGAAAAAGCAAAGAAAAACAGACTGAAGAGGCGGGTATCGACATTCGGGTTCTGGAAATTCACTGAAAAAGGGCGCCGGGCTGGAGTCCCTTTGCGCACGGCTTCAGGTTCTTTTATAATGACTTACTCTCTCTCTCCCTACATTTCCGTATCTACCCTCGAGATAGCCGTCCGTATACGGCGGCCAGGCGCCCAGCCGTCGAACTCAGTGGCCCGCCCAACCATGGTTTGGACCGCGCCGCTTTGAGGGCCAACGAAGCGTGGCGCCCCTGGTCGCCACGCTCGCCGCCCACCCCCAAATGGGGCTGAGACCTACGATGTTGGTTTGTTATTGCGATAACGTATTTGATAAGCGAGCGAGATATATAAGCGAGCGAGACACTCTCTACCACCCTATTACAACTATCCTTAATTGCAATACAACAAGACTATCAACCAACTACAATTACATTAGAAATAGCTGAATCAGATGCTTCTATAGCCTCCTGGCACGTACGTGCGTTATAGCTAGGCTTGGTGTATACACTATAGCACCGAACCCTCGTACGACCCCCCTCTACACTACTACTATCTTGCTCCTTTTCTTGTGCCACCTCTCTAACTACAGCCTTCTAGCCTAGTTAATCCTTTATATCTTGTACTATAAGTGATCCTCTAAGCTGTATATATATTCTTTTAGCTTTCCGGCGCTTACTAAGTGCCTCGTTAGCCTTATAGAGCGAAGAGACCTCTGACTAGAGTAGGGCTACCTAGTATATTATAGCTATTATTGTAACGGTCTCAACGAGTATATTGCAACTAGCTGAAGACGACTCTACAAGTACACCAAACTTGAAGAAAAGGAGAGGAAAGAAGGAAAGAACAGTTCCCCTAGGGTACGCTTCTTATATCTAGAGCGAGGATGCATGCAATGATAGCGGCTTCGTCAAGTATTACGTCGTGATGATGGATATATATATACTCCGCGTTCTGGCGGCAGCGTTAAAGCGGCTATATCAGGTCTTACGTCTTAGCCGAGGGTGTCCGAGGCCGGTAACAGGGCCTAGCCTATTATAATACCCCCCTCCTCCCTCTGGTCAGGGGGAAATCTTTCTATATATAGCCT